>JAVJIF010006010.1:0-101686 GCA_038442645.1 Agave tequilana | reverse complement strand
TGTTGGCCCAAAGGCCTTCCACCCTAGTTTTGATGATGATTAACTCATGTAGTTATGTTTACTAATAATCTTGTATTGTTTAAAGTTTCAGATCATTAACCAAGATATTAGTTGGTGATTAGCTTCAACAAGGTGTTTGAAGCTTATCATGGTGATTCCAGGCCAAAGCTTCAAGATCACACATTGCCTAGCCCATGGATGGAGTTTTGGAGCAAGTCTTCTTGATGACTCGAAGACTTAGGTATCCATAGTTAGTTTAGTGTGTTTAGATCCATTTGTAAAGTTTAGTATAGTTGATATGCTCAAGTACACATACACACACATTTCATGATTTGGATTTTGGTTTTCATGAATAGTTTGATCAAAACAAGTTTACATGTTTTATATGTATATTAGATGTGCTCTATATACATACATGCTTATATGACTTATACAAACTTAGTTTGACATATCTATTCATGTAGTTTTATGTTTTGGTATAAACATATTTTTGAAATTATAGAACAAAAACTGTGATATATTTTGTGAATGTATATTGGACCTATGTCCACATGCATCATGCTTAATAATGTTCAAATATCATGTTTTTGTATTTCTATAAAGTTTTAGGAAAATCAGGTTTCCTATTGAAAAAAAAATCAGTTTGATAAAAATACAAGTTTTGGTTTTTGATAAAATTGGCAAGATACAAAAATGAATTGATATGATTGATATATGTCTTGAAAATTTTTATCACATGTTTATGTTTCAATATAAAATGATAAAATAAGTTTTATAGGATTTTCAGAAAAGATAAAAGATTTTTATAAAATATTTTTCCCAAATTTTCTGAACTTATTTTTTGTGCTGACAGGCTGGTCGTCCCGGGACGGTCGACCGCACCAAGGAACGGTCGACCACACGGGTCGACCGACGTGCACAGACGTGCACGTCTGGCAGCACAGTGGTCCGGTCGACCGTACGGTCGACCGCTGCAGAGAGTTCTGCTCTCTGGATTTCTGTCGACCGGGGCGGTCGACCGGTAGCTCCAACGGGTCAAAATATGACCGTTGGACGGTCGACCGGCCGTCGACCGTTGCCTGTCAGAGCTGCTAGCTCGCTCTAACGGCTAGTTTTCTGTTTTGGCCTATATAAACCCCATTTCTTTGGGATTTTGGTCAAGGTTTTTACAAGAGAAAAATCCCTGTTTCACAGAGTTTAAAAACAAGTTTTTAAAAGAGTTTTTGTGCTAAAAAAATTGATTCTTATTTGTTTTGGGTTTTTGAAAATCAAAGAAAAATATTTTTTGGGATTTTGATTTGGTCTTTTATTCCTATCATCTACAAGAGATTTCCCAAGAAGTTTTTCTTTGTTGCTTGTTTCCAAAACACCTTGTTTCCACACTTGAGCTATCACCTATCCTAATCTATTAGGATCTTGTTTTTGTGGAAAAAGAAAAGAAGAGAAAGAAAGAAAGATTGTGTTTGTGGTCTTTGTAACCACTTATTGTAAACCCTCCTTGCTTTTGTGAATCCCTCTTCGGTAGAGGTGATCGGAGTGGTATTGGTTTGGATCCCTCTTAGGTAGAGGTGATTGTGTTGGTTGTGAGCCTCTTCGTAGAGGTGATTGTGTTTGTTTTGGCTACGGGCCTTATCCCTCTTCGGTAGAGGTGGATTGTGGTTGTATAGCCTCGGTGGCTTTGTAAGGTTGAGAGAGGAGTTCGGTACTCCTATAGTGGATTGGAAATCCTACACGGTGGTGTAGGCGGGGATGTAGAGTTGGGTACTCGAACCTCGAAACAAATCTTTGTGTTAGCGTTTGATCCAATTTCTCTCAACTCTACTCTCTTTACTTTGTGCAAGCATCATTTCATTCAAGCATCATTCTTTCATTGCATACATATCTTATACATTGCTTGTGTTGCCTTGCATCTTTTATATTGCAATTCATTCTTATATGCTTGGCTTGATTGTGTGTATTTCATATTGCTTGGATTGCTTGTGTGTGTGTGCCTAACTTATACTCATCCAACAAGAGCTTCACATAGCACCTCAACCCATTTCAAGGGGAATCATGGGGAGTTAGTCCAGAGCCTCGCAAGGGGAATTCGGCTACACTTGTTGTATTGTATTAGTTTGTGCATAATTTGCATTAGCTTCCGTTATTTTTAGCGCACTTAGTTTTGCATTTAGTTCTAGATTAGCACTTACACCTATTCACCCCCCCTCTAGGTGTTTTTTTCAATTGGTATCGGAGCGTGTGCTCCTGATACTTAGGCTTAACATCCTAGGAGTGAGATCCAGTTGCTTGCTAATCTATTGTTTGCATTTGCTTGTTTGCACACATATAGTTTACCATGGCTTTCATGACCCCACCTATGTTTGACCCTTCCAACATTCATGTTTGGAAGATTAGGATGACTGTTTACTTACAAACCCTAGGTCATAAAGTTTACCTTGCCATTACTAAGGAATCCTTCCTTAGTGACCGCAATCATATAGGGGCCAATGCACAAGCCCTAGAGGCCATTAGAAGCACATTACCTAAAGATTATCTTATGTGTGTTTCTAACCTTGATTCCGCTTTTGTAGTGTGGAACAAGTTGACAACAACCACCGTCTCCAAGCTTCAAGTGCCAATCAACCGGAGGAGTCTAGTGGAGAATCCGATTCACATGCTTCATGGTCCAAGGGAATGACTCCCTTGAGGTACATTCGGAACCCCACTTAGATTGTGATGATAGTGCTAGTTCTTCATGTGATGATAATATTGATCCCCATGCTTTAAATGAAGAACTATCAATTGTTTGTGAAAAATTGATTGAAAAATATAACTTGTTGAAAAGAGAGTCTAGGCATTACAATGAAATAAAAATTTGATTGCTAGACTTGATGTTGTCTTGCAAGAAAAAGAGGAGATTGCTAATGAGAGGGATTCATTAAATCTCAACTTGATCTTGCACTTAAAGAAAATAACTTTTTGAAGTCTAAAAATGATTGCCATGCTATTTTGAAGAAAAATGAAAATTTGTCTTCAAAAGTTGATTTTGTTTTAAAAGAAAATGATTCTTTGAAAATTAAGATTGCTTCAATTTCTAATGATTTAGATGCATGTTTGAAGAAAAAGGATGTTTTACAAAATAAGATAGATGCACATGTTTGCCATGCTAGGGTAGTTCCATCACCTAATGCATGTACCTCTTCTTCTAAATTAATGATGATATTTGTTTGCTTAAGAAGAGTGTAGATTATTTGGGCTCCACTTTGAGCCAATGTGTAGAAGGGCATACACGTTTGGAAACTTTGTTTCGCAAGAAACAAGTTCCATCTTTTCATGCACACCCTCCACGGCATACACATGCTCCTCACGGACACCATCACACGTATGCTCATGTGTACACTTGTACACATTGTGGACGTAGGGGCTACCTTGCTAAATTTTATTTGATAGATTAAATATTGATAATTTAGCAAAGAAATTTGTTTGGGTTAGAGAAGGTACTAACCCCATGGACACAAAAGAGTATGGGTACCAAGACCATCCCTCCTTTATTTAATGTAGGTGTGGGCTCTCACATGACGTGAGAGTGATAGCACCTTGGAGTAGATGCGTTCCGGACTTAAAGGAAATCAATTGGATGCATCACTTTCAAGGGAAGTTTTGGTGGAGATGACCACCATGTTTTTGGAGACAAGGAGAGTTGCCTTCTAGGTTTTGGTAACAAATTCCTAACTCCCATTTATTGTTTACATGCTTTCATATTATTGTTTATAGCATGTTTTGATGCTTTATAACATGTTTTTTGATGTCTATGGATTAGTATGTTCATTCCATGTTTATTAGATCCTTGATATACATGTATAGTATTTGAGACACACATACTTATATGAACCCATACTTAGTGTTCTCACTTTTGTTTAAGCTATAATGTACATCATGAATCTAATACATGTGAATTTACATAATAATCATGTTTTAGTTTTCTCATGATGATTTTTTGTTGTTTTATGCTTTATGTGGTATAAACTAGTTTAGATGTAGATTTTATCAAAACTTGCATGTATGCATGTACACATAGTGAGAACAAATTTGACTTTTATATGTTTGCACTTCATGCTCATTGTACCCACTATATGCACATGTATAAGCTAGTTTTGATGATTCCTTCATTTATACTTGCTATGCCTATTTTCATGTTTTTACTTCATGTATATGTATTTTGAATTCAAACCTAATAAATATACATGTATACCCATGAGTCTTTTGGCTTCATGCAAATACTTTTAATAGACTCGTTTACGGTTGGATATGTATGTATATTGTTAAATTTGGATGAATCATACATATACCTAGAAGTTTGACAAAAGAATTTTTGATGAATCTTTGCTTGTTTATATAGCAAAATAATATTCGTATTTGTTTTGATACTTCATGTTTTGAATATATGTTTAGATGTTAGTTTTCATTAAGATTAGGATTTATATTTGTACATATGATGGGCTACATAAATCTATATATGTTTGGGATTGAATGCTTGTTTGTTCCCATTAGATGTGCTAGTATAGTCTAGTTTTGATGATTCATACATTTTAAACTTGTATTCCATTTTTGGTATTTGTTTTTATGATTATGAGTTTTTTGCCAAACTTGAAGATATACATGTATACCCCTTGAGTCATTTGCCTTCATGCAAATATCTATTATGGACTCAAAGTGTGTTTAAGGGATATTATATATACTTCTTGTGTTGACAAATCATACATATACCTTGAAAAGAATTGGTATCAAATTGTTTTAATGAAAAGCTAAATTTTCATACTTTTCATGCTTTTCATGTTTTCTTTGAATTGGTATTTAAACTTCATGTATATGTTTACCTTGTCCAAACCATTAGATATACATGAATATCCTTTTTGAGCCACGTGCCTTCATGCATATATCCTTGTGGACTCGTTTGTATCTTGATATGTATGTATACTTTGGTTTGTATTAGACATACATATGCCTTGAAGATTAATAATATTAATTTTAGTTTTCTGTTTAAAGGAATAATTGAACTTATTGAATAAATTTTCATGATTGTGATCTCCATACTTGACTTGTACACTCACATTTATTAATTGCTCATGTTTTGTTTTCATGAGACATTTTTATGCTTAATTGGATTAGAGTGTTGATTATCATGTGGATTTCATTTTTATGAAAATGATTTGTATTTATTCCTTGCTTGAAGGATTTCGTACTAGTTAACAAAACTTTTCATTTTAACTAGTTCATATTCTTCGTTATAATATGAGATATACACTTGACCCTATTCTTTTAATTGGTATCATTGAACACTTTCAATTGGTATCAATTTTTGATCTTTTTGTATACTCATATATGTTTTTGTATATGTATGCTTACTCTTTCAAGAATATCAATGTCAATTGGTATCTAATTTCATACGTATATATACTTGTTTATGCTAAGCTTGAAAAATTTCTATTGTTTGATTTGTTTTCAATTGGTATCTTAATAAACTTATGCATATGTTTAGTTGGTATTTCATAAAGGGGGAGAAAATTTGATGTTGTCTTTCAATTGGTATTTGATTTCCACTCCCTTACTTTATGTTAAAATATAGTTTCAAATTGGTATCATATGTTTAAAAGAACACTTTCTCTTAATGATATCAAGATGTTTATGTTAATGTTTTAAATTGGTATCTCAAAATTTTGTTTAAGAAAAACATATTTATTTTACATTGCCTATATGTGTATAATTCATGTTGAGTGTATCTTGTATTGAAGAGCTTGACAACTCTTCCGTATGTGGTACACGAGTGTAGGGGGAGCTTCACATCTCCTTTTATGCATTACATATTTTGTGTTATGTGAATTAGGGCGTGTCTTCCTTTCTTCATGTAACTCATATGTGTAGGGAAGCTAACTTAGCGTCTTCCTCTTCATGAATGTATATAGCATATAACATTTATTAATCTTTGTTTATCTTCATTTGGTATCAAGATGCTTCATTGACATATTTTTAATTGATATCATATTTGTAGTCACCCCTTATTGACTTTGTTTTTGTTTAGACAAAAAAAGGGGAGACCATTGTTTGCATTGTTTTGATTGACTCAAAAAGGGGAGAAAAATTTTTACCCCTCATTTTATTTATAGTTTTTGAATGTTTACCCCTTTGTTGATGATTGACAAAAAGGGGAGAATTATTTGTGAGTTTTATATATATGCATAGTTATGTTTTTGCATATATTAAGTTTAATATAGTTTAATGTATGTTTATTGGTATCTAGAGCATCTAGAAAATTTTTATTTATTAATTGGTATCTAGAGCATGCTTTACTTTAAATATTTCATTGGTATCTAAAACCTTTATTGTTTATGCATATTTGTGCATTCATGTTTTTTAAGAGCCTTCATTGCATATTATTATGTTTATTTGGCTATGCATGAGTTAAGGGGAGCTTCCTTGAAGCTTTACTTTAATCCATGCATATATAACTCTATGAGTTTTGTCATCATCAAAAAGGGGAGATTGTTGGCCCAAAGGCCTTCCACCCTAGTTTTGATGATGATTAACTCATATAGTTTATATTTACTAATATCTTGTATTGTTTAAGTTTCAGATCATTAACCAAGATATTAGTTGGTGATTAGCTTCAACAAGGTGTTTGGAAGCTTATCATGGTGATTCCAGGGCCAAAGCTTCATCACACATTGCCTAGCCCATGGATGGATTTTTGGAGCAAGTCTTCTTGATGACTCGAAGACTTAGATATCCATAGTTAGTTTAGTGTGTTTAGATCCATTTGTAAAGTTTAGTATAGTTGATATGCTCAAGTACACATACACACAGATTTCATGATTTGGATTTTGGTTTTCATGAATAGTTTGATCAAAACAAGTTTACATGTTTTATATGTATATTAGATGTGCTCTATATACATACATGCTTATATGACTTATACAAACTTAGTTTGACATACCTATTCATGTAGTTTTATGTTTTGGTATAAAACATATTTTTGAAATTATAGAACAAAAACTGTGATATATTTTGTGAATGTATATTGGACCTATGTCCATATGCATCATGCTTAATAATGTTCAAATATCATGTTTTTGTATTTCTATAAAGTTTTAGGAAAATCAGATTTCCTATTGAAAAAAAAATCAAGTTTGATAAAAATACAAGTTTTGGTTTTTGATAAAATTGGCAAGACACAAAAATGAATTGATATGATTGATATATGTCTTGAAAATTTTTATCACATGTTTATGTTTCAATATAAAATGATAAAATAAGTTTTATGGGATTTTCAGAAAAGATAAAAGATTTTTATAAAATATTTTTCCCAAATTTTCTGAACTTATTTTTTTGTGCTGACAGGCTGGTCGGTCGACCGGGAACGGTCGCACGCACCAAGGAACGGTCGACCGCACGGGTCGACCGACGTGCACAGACGTGCACGTCTGGCAGCACAGTGGTCCGGTCGACCGTACGGTCGACCGCTGTAGAGAGTTCTGCTCTCTGGATTTCTGGGTCGACCGGGCGGTCGACCGGTAGCTCCAACGGTCAAATATGACCGTTGGACGGTCGACCGGCCGGTCGACCGTTGCCTGTCAGAGCTGTCAGCTCAGCTCTAACGCTAGTTTTTTCTGTTTTGCCTATATAAACCCATTTCTTTGGGATTTTGGTCAAGTTTTTACAAGAGAAAAATACCCTGTTTTCAGAGTTTAAAAACAAGTTTTTAAAAGAGTTTTTGTGCTAAAAGGATTGATTCTTATTTGTTTTGGATTTTTGAAAATCAAAGAAAATAGATTTTTGGGATTTGATTTGGTCTTTTATTCCTATCATCTACAGAGATTTCCCAAGAAGTTTTTCTTTGTTGCTTGTTTCCAAAAACACCTTGTTTCACACTTGAGCTATCACATATCCTAATCTATTAGGATCTTGTTTTTGTGGAAAAAAGAAGAGAAAAGAAAGAAAGATTGTGTTTGTGGTCTTTGTAACCACTTATTGTAAACCCTCCTTACTTTTGTGAATCTCTCTTCGGTAGAGGTGATCGGAGTGGTATTGGTTTGGATCCCTCTTAGGTAGAGGTGATTGTGTTGGTTGTGAGCCTCTTCGGTAGAGGTGATTGTGTTTGTTTTGGCTACGGGCCTTATCCCTCTTCGGTAGAGGTGAATTGTGGTTGTATAGCCTCGGAGAGGAGTTCGGTACTCACTCCTATAGTGGATTGGAAATCCTACACGGTGGTGTAGGCGGGGATGTAGAGTTGGGTACTCGAACCTCGAAACAATCTTTGTGTTAGCGTTTGATCCAATTTCTCTCAACTCTACTCTCTTTACTTTGTGCAAGCATCATTTCATTCAAGCATCATTCTTTCATTGCATACATATCTTATACATTGCTTGTGTTGCCTTGCATCTTTTATATTGCAATTCATTCTTATATGCTTGGCTTGATTGTGTGTATTTCATATTGCTTGGATTGCTTGTGTGTGTGTGCCTACTTATACTCATCCAAAGAGCTTCACATAGCACCTCAACCCATTTCAAGGGGAATCATGGGGAGTTAGTCCAGAGCCTCGCAAGGGGAATTACTTGTTGTATTGTATTAGTTTGTGCATAATTTGCATTAGCTTCCGTTTATTTAGCGCACTTAGTTTTGCATTTAGTTCTAGATTAGCACCTTACACCTATTTCACCCCCCCTCTAGGTGTTTTTTTTCACCGCACATCGTGATTTGACGTGCGGCTCCGTACAGACCCTCTGGTTCCCTGTTTCGCCTATAATACCCTGGGATGTTCAGAACACCAAAAGGAGAAGTTTTGATGAATTTTTAGAATAGTGTTTAGGGTTTTATTCTCCATATTATAGTTTTAGGCTTTTGGTTAGTTGTTCTTTTTCTTCCTTCTTTATATTTTTCATTTCTTATAGATCTTGTAATAGGAGAGAGAGAGTAGTACATGAGTGGAAAGTAAGAGTGCTTGAAATGGAAGGTGACAATTTATGAATGGTTCTCTCTTTATCTCTCCTTGTTTTCTTCTCTCTAACTCTTTTTACATGCTTAGCTAATTTTCTCTTATGGCAACTAACTACTAACTTCTAACTTGCTAACTTCTTACTCGATAATCTACATGAATCTAATAGCCTCTACTTGGCATTGCTCTTGCAAGAGCCATTGATGGCTCACGATGATGAATTCTAACACTCTAACATCCTAAATCTCTAACAAGCTAACATTAATTCATTCCATGCTTGCTCTTGTTTAGTTTTGACGGTTTAAGTGTACCTTGTACTTGTTTGTTGAGTTTGGATGTGATGAGTTATCTTACGGGTCATGCTTTGAAACGCTTTTGAACAAAGACTAGTGATGGCCAAGGATACATTGAAGCAACTATCACTAAGGATTAGCATAGTTAGTGGAGCCATTAGTCGTTAGTAGCCATGGGCTTTCTTTCTTTTTTTACTTTGTTTTAGATATATAAACAAAATCACAAATACCATTCTTCTATGTTTCCCACTTCTTCGTGTTTCACCGTACTCTTCTCTTTTCATTCTTTATTTTCTTTCTTCTTATTCTTTCAAACACTGAAGAACACTTAACATACACGTGAACATACCGTGTAAGCTTCTATCGTCTCCCATCCTTGTGCATTCGACTCGTTTTAGCCTCTATGGTAAACAGAAGTATCGAGGAAGCCAAAGAGCACACTCTTTAAATATTGATTTTAAAACATACACTTTTCGTGCGCGGTTTTTTCCCTGATCAAATTTTGGCGCCGTTGCTGGGATGGGAACGGTTTGATTTCACGTTTGGTTAACTTTTCTTCTTTGTTTTTTGGTGTGCAGGTTAAAGTTTTAGCATTACAGAAGTCCACACTTGCTTTTGTGTGGTTGGGTAAATTCTTGTATATTCTTATATTCTGCTGCTAGTTTTTGTTTATATTATCTGTGCACTGTAATAATTTTAAGAACTAAAATATGGTAGTTGGACGTTTTAAAACAGTTTAGACATTTGCATCTAGGCACGTATCGATTTCAATTCTAATATACTATATTTTATTCTTGTGTTGTTGTGATCTTGACGGAGGTGTACATATTGCATTGCATATAATTATGACAAACACGTGGGTGATTTACTCGCTTTGTGTGTTCATTCTTATCTATATTTCACACTTGCACGAATTGAACTTAGGGCAAACCCAATACAACATAAGGTGGGGAGTCATTACCCTCCCTTAGCCCAAAAATCCCTCCCCACTCACACGACCCAAGCCTAAATAAAACTTACTAGACATTGGCCCCGGGACTTCTCGGACTCATTTAGGAGATTGACCTAAGGGAAAAATTGTTAGAAGTTGACTCTTATCAAATCGGTGTCCAAAGTTGGGGATTGAGAGGCGAAACCTCGAAGAACAGTGGTTTAGTATAATTAGGCCAGTTGCTTCGGCACGGTTACCTCCACTGGTCTTACCCCTACCTGGTCGATTAACTTGTGGTCAGATTCTGACAATGTACCCCTCGGGGATAGTCTAACCAGTTAGGAGCCATCTAGGTTTAAGTCACCCTAGAATAGGCTTGTTTTCTTTTTCTTTTTCTTTATTTGTTTGTTTGTTTATTTTTTGTAAGTTGTGAAATAGATTTTAACAACAATAATTTTTTCAATCCTAATATGAATCCAAATTTCACCCCTGACCTCATTTGACGTGGATAACTCTGACCCGGCTATGTACAACATGTACCAACCATCTATGCTTAATTGGGTTATCCGACTCAATATATGCCCCAGTCCCATACTATGAACAAGACTGGAATAATCATTACCACTCTTCGCAGAGTCAGTGGCGATACAACTCTCCCGAGAAATATGGTCAACCACCTTACCAACATCCAGGTTCATATACTCCTTCACCCGAACAACCATTAGAAGAACCAATTGACTGGGAAAAAAGGATGAAACCCAAGAGGAACTCGAGCGACGAATTCAAATCTAAAGAGTTAAAATCCCATCAATGTTTTCAATCTAAGATCCTTACTTCATTTCTCAGTTCCACAGCAAGAAGAACATACCGACTTCGAAAAGTACAGAATTCATGATTCAATTCCAAGCGATTCTTTCAATATGATAGAAGTTAGACTTAGTCGATTGGAAAGCATATGTAGGAATAGGAACCCTCTTTACCCAATCTTTGACTACTCCTAACACTTATAATCATGTTGATGAAAATCAAGAATCATGGAATCTTGAAGACTTTGATCAAGATTTAATTTCACCACAAAACCTAAAACTTGACCAATATCAACCCATTGACAAATTGACAAGTTTTCATTTCAATGAAATTGAACTTGAATATGATATGAACCCGACCCACAACTCTGTGATTCAATTCCAATCTTTGAATCTATATTGACTCCGGCATCCTTACCCAGGTTGGACCTATTGCCCGAGCCAACCTTGATTCCTGTATCCATGGATTTTGAAATTGAACCACTTCTTTTGGATAGTCACATTTCATTGATGGGAACATAATATGAATTAAATTATTTGATTTGGACTCAACTCTTGAACCTAAACCGACTCTCGAACCCCAAGTTGATTTTCTTGAGTTAGCATTGGTTCCCAAACTTTTTATTTCAAAACTCAAATCATCCATACCATAAAACCAATTCTATTGTTGGACCAAGGTATTGATCATAATGACTCACTGATGATCATCTAAGATTGGTCATGTAAAGGGAATAATTTTCATGATAGGATCTTGCATGATTCTATTAATATTGGGGATTGTAAATATGTCAATAAAAAAAGGTCAATAAAGGTGGATTCCGTGAGTCACCACATTATCTTGATTGGGTAGAAACGCTTGGCCCAATCAGACCACCATCGAGCCACCACCATGAAGTAATATTCCTTCTCTTTCCATTTGTTTCATGTATATACACATTCACGATGCATTGAGGACAGTGCATGAGATAAGTGTGGGGAGGGTTTACTAATATAGGTTGTTTAAATTTTCTTTCTTTTACACTTCTTTTTAGGAGATTTTTAAATTTTCTTTGGCATAGAAACTCTTTTCTTTTCTTTTTACAAAACTTTTTGAAATAAGAGAAATAGTTTTGATTTATTTTTAAGAAAATTAAGATTTCTTAGGAATTAGGAAGACTTAAAATTATGAATTTTTAAACCGAGTCAAAATAATAGATCTTGTTTAAATTTTAGGATAAGAAAGTAAGATTGAAAAGATAATTTGATCCTGAATTTTTTGCTTTAGATATATGCACTTCACACTTACACAATTTTTTGGGATTGAAACAAAGACTGAAAATGCCATAAAAATATAAAAAAAATGATGATAATAGAAATCACTTATTGAAGTTGGGTAACTATGCCTCAGGAAGCTGATTACTCACGCCTAAAACGATGGACAAAAGATAAATAATCTCCTTTAGTTTTGTGGCCTTATTTACTCGAGTCCATAAGCCTAAGGGATTTCTTCTCATCTGGTGCCCTAAAACATCTGATTTGGAAATCACCGGCTAAAGGCTCACTACCCGGATAAGCTAGAAAGTCATAGAAAACTAATGAAAGAAAATAATAATAATATAAATAAATGGCATGAAAGTTAGAGTCGATATCCCAAAAATCTTCACAGTTCACAAAGTGCATATTTTTCTAAAAGTTTTATGAAAGATTAAGAATTGATTCGATTTTAAATTTTTACATTTAATTTATAACAAAATTTTGCATTTCGATTTAGTTTAAGAAGAATAATTTCTGGTTAACCTATGACCTTGGATCACAAAAAATTTCACAAAAATATTTCAACACTTTTCTCTATTTCAAATATATTTTCAAAATACTAATATTTGATTTCCTTCTTTATGGATTTTGTGGGTGTAATCCGTTGAAAACCCTCAGGAGATAAAACCTCTCCTCTATGGGAAACCTAGAGGTTTAATGGCTTGTTGCACACGCTCAGTGCAACCGCGTCACCTGCAAAAGTGGTGTAATAATCTTCTTAGTAGTTTTTCTGTTTTGCTTGGGACGAGCAAAAAATAAGCGTGGGGGTGTGATTAGTCTCTAAAATTGCATATTTCATATCACATCTTCATATTTATTTAATATTAAATCATGTTAATAATACCTCTCTTGCATGTTTCTAGGTCCATGGCATGAAATGAAGAAGAAGCTCTAAAACTCATTTAATTGGTGATAAAAAGCCTACAAGAATAACCATTGACTTTGGATGGTGGTTTCGTCAAAATCGGGGGCCCAAATCTAAAAATCAGGACATACAGCCGACAGGGGGACAAGCGGTGGGCGCGTAGTAGGCGGCACACCTAGGTTTGTCACGAAAACGCGCAAAGTTATGGAGCCGCACGCCGTGATTTGACTCGTGGCTCCGTACAGACCACCCTCTAGTGTGCTATTCCGCCTATAAATACCATGGGATGTCCAGAGCACCAAAAGGAGGAGTTTTGGGGCGTTTTTAGGATAGTTTTTAGGGTTTTCTTCCCATGTTGTAGTTTAAGGGTAGTTTAGGTTAGTTCTTCTTCTTCTTCTTCCTCCTTTGTATTTTCCGTTTCTTATAGATCTTGTAATAGGAGAGAGAGTAGTACATGAGTGGAAAGCAAGAGTGCTTGTAATAGAAGGTGACAATCTATGAAAGATTCTCTCTTTGACTCTCCTTATTTTCTTATCTCTAACTCTTTTTACATGCTTAGCTAATTTTCTCTCATAGCAACTAACTTGCTAATTTCTTACTCGATAATCTACATGAATCTAATAGCCTCTACTTGGCCTTACTCTTGCAAGAGCCATTAATGGCTCATAATGATGGATTCTAACACTCTAACATGCTAACTCTCTAACAAGCTAACATTACTTCATTTCATGCTTGCTCTTATTTAGTTTTGATGGTTTAAGTGTAGCTTGCAATTGTTTGTTGAGTTTGGATGTGATGAGTTATCTTATGGGTCATGCTTTGAAACGTTCTTGAATCAAAGACTGGTGGTGGCCAAGGATACATGTGAGGCAACTATCACTAAGAGGTTAAAATAGTTAGTGGAGCCATTAGTAGTTAGTAGTCATAGATTTTCTTTCTCTTTTTACTTTGTTTTAAATATACAAACAAAATTCACAAAACTATTTCTTCTATGTTTTTCACTGCTTCGTGTTTCACCATTTTCTTCTCTTTTTATTATTTGTTTTCATTTCTTTTCATTCTTTAAAACATAGAAGAACCGTTAACACATACGTGAACATACCGCGAAAGCTTCTATCGCTTCATGTCCCATTGATTCGACCCATTTAGCCTCTATGCTATAACGGAAGTATCGAGGAAGCCAAAGCACGCACTTTTAACTCTTCATTTCAAAATATACACTTTTCGTGCGCGGTTTTCCCCCAATCAGACTTGGGGCACCATCCCAAAAGACTAACTTTCTAGGTGGAGTTGCCCAAATCATATACCTAAGATCATTTGTAACGCCCCGGTCCCGCAGGTACGAAGACGTTACTGCGGCGTATATACGTAAGTCAAAAATACTCGCACATATATACGCTAAGCATCAGTACAACAAGAATCAGAGTATGAAAGTACGTAGTGAATTATACATTCTAACATATGAGTACAATTACAAAAGATATCACAGGATGTGACACAATATTACAAGAATATTACATCACTGATAGGCACAAATGCGAGAATACAAAGAGATATACAATTATGAACAGTACAAAAGCGCTCACGAGTTACAAAAGGAAAACTTGAGAGACGAGCAAGGGGGCTGGAAGAAAAGGACTCTGGGCGATCTGCCAATGATCTACGCTTTTACTATGCATCTCTGATCAGCAACTGGGAGAATTCACGAGCTTCAAAATCTAAGATTTGAAAATGCAGGTCCAGGGAGTCAGAACTCCCCAACGAGTGGCAAGATAAGTGCCAAGTGGCGTACATAGATAAACACATATTTATCGATAAATTCGAGTCAAAGAGCATGCATTGAAAATCGTGTCGTGAGCGTAGGCATACAGGAGCGGGCAATGAAGCAGTAAGTAAAGTAAATATGAAAAACTAGTTATACAATTTCAAATTACTGATTCGTAAGATTAATACGTCGATGGAATAATCCAAACAAGAAAACCCTCATATATATACCCTATGTCTCACGTCACCGTCTCCTGAGTTCATATAACTTGGGATATCTCCTAAACTATGAAAACATAATAAAACTGATAGAAAACTGATAAGACCGATAATATCGAATACAAGTAAAACCAGTCGTACAAGCCTGATTTACGACTTCATGAGATTAGTACCTCGAATGAATAATCCAAATAAGGAAACTCTCACATATAGACCTTTACCCCATGTCGCCGAGATCCAAGTGTATACAATCCGTATTGCAAAACAGCACAACAAGTTGTTAAGTGGCACCTTATTATTATTATTACTCGCCCGACTCATATATCTGGGTATGTGTCCTGGCGTACGACTCAACACACATACATCCATATATGAGTAAGTCGACATTGGCTATTGAAAACTGATGATGAGACCATTGAGTTATGTTTAGAGTGGGTCCTGTACATACTCGAGATCACATCCCATGATGTTCCGTGTTGGTGCACGGAACCTACCGTGAGGCTCAAGGAGTAGGGTCTTAGTGTATGCCCATTCATGAAGGAGAAATCGGAGTGTCAGCACACCCGTGGAACATCTGGAGGCTAACAAGCAGAACCAAAGTTTGAGTTGCACAACATACCTAATATCACTTGAAGTCCATCAGTTTTTCCCTTACCCGATGTAAGTTGTTCTTTTTATACTTTATTATTATGTAATTATCATATTACAGGAATAGCAAGAGCAGGACAGGTTCAGGAGTTACGAGAGTACACAAGTACTAGAGATACAGGTCACTGTATATAATACAGGATACCAGTTACAAGATTCCCATAATGTGATAATTACAAGTCAGGTGGTAATATAACAGGTGGCAGGTGACAAGTAGTAACATACAAGTGTCAGGTGATAGCAAGCAGGTGTCAGGTACTAAAAAGCAGGTGTCAGGTAATAACAAGCAGGTGTCAGGTACCAAGTGGTAGCACAATAGATATCCACTGTTGTAACACAATACAAGAAAACAGTACCGATACAGGGGATCGATACGAATATAGAAAAATTATACAGTTTAAAAAATAGTAGAAGTACAGGTTTCAAACTCTTCACAATCATTAAATAAATATTAATATTAAGATTATGAAAGCAGGCAAGCAATCAAGCGAAAATCCAAGCGAAGCTAAGCAGTGCTGGGGACAAGATCAGCGAACAGTGTTTAATCACTAAATCGCTCGGTGGAACTCAGAAACAACTCGGCTTAAGATGTGAGTTTAAAACCCGGCAGAGTTCTGCCTAGGTGTATTTAGTGATAAAATGCTGAGCGCTAAGATGCCTTTCTAGGCGTAGCTAGAAAGTCGAGAGGACTTTAATAAACCTTGGAGACGTTAAGCCCGGAAGTTGTAGTGTAGAACCGAGGAGCGGTTAAGCCCTGAGGCTGAGTATGTACCTGCAAGAGATGTTAGTACCAAACAACACACATGCATATATGACTAGCAAGCAAGAGAACCGACAAGCAAGTAAGCAAGCAAGTGATCATCCAAGGTAAGCAAGGCAAGCTGAAGCGAAGCTAATGTACAACAACAGATGCTATCACGCTCGGCGTGGTTATCGCTCGTAGCACAGCTAAATGCACGTGTCGCAGCATGCGTATGAATGCCATATTATTGCTCACGGCACAGCCGTATTCATAGGGTAATTACACTTGAACGGAGTTAGCGGTAAAGTGCTGACGCTAGGTCCGCCTACCAGACGTAGTATATAGAAAGTCCAGAGGACCATAAAAACCTCAGAGAGGTTAAACCCGGAGATTATAGTAAAAACCACAAAGTGGTTAAGCCCGAAGGCTGAGCAAGTACCTGTAGGAAATGTTAGTACCACACGAGCACACATATAAACGTGATAATAACTAAAATACCGTGGAGTGGTGTCGCCCGGAGGCTGAGTAAGGAGCCTGGAGGCTAAACGACTATGAAGGGTTAGCCATGCATGTTATAAAGCAGTAATAAGGCACATCACAGGCAGTGTATATGTACAGGAAGTAAATTACACTAATATAGGCATTCATCACAGATCTAATACATGTAGTCCTAGGCACTTGGCCACATATAAATGCAGACATAAAATGCAGATATACAATTTACATAAATACAAATACAACATTGGGAAAATATAAATATACAAATTCTCCAAAATACAATACAACCCATCAAAGCGGGAAAGCATAGAAATGAGGCGAGGACACTCGCCTAATAATATTCAAAAAATACCGTAAATTCAGAATCCCAGGAATACGTGCAAGGGCCTGTGCCACCAATACATTAATATATATATATATATATATATATATCGAGAGAGAGATTAGAGAAAGGAGAGAGAGGAGAGAGAATTAAGTGAGAGAGGGAGAGAAAGACATAAGAGAGAGAGGGAAATAAGGGGAGAGCGAGAGAATAAGACCAAAGGAGAGAGAAAATAGGGGCTGCTACCCCTGCTACTCAGGCCATGCCAGGGGGCCTGGCCGTGGCCCTAGCAACGCCGGGACAGCACTGGCTGTCGCCGGCCACAGGTGGCCGGCGTGGTGCCTGACAAGCCAAAGAGGAGGGAGCGGAGTAGGGTGGAGATGGTGGTGATGGTAGAGGTGGTTTGGAGATGAATTTGGTAGAGATGATGGTGGATGGAGTTAGTAGCTTTGGTGGGGGAGATGGGTGGCCGTGGTGTGGATATGGTGGTGGTGTTGTAGTGGTGGAGAGGGTGGTGGTGAAGATGGTTGTTGGTAGTGGTGAGGTTGAAGATGAAGATGAAGATGGAGATGTTGATAGAGGAGGTGGAGGAAGGAATAGGGGGAGAGAGGAGGCCAGGGGTGCCGCCGCCGCACCTCCTGGGGTTTGCCAGTTAGAGTCCGTCGGCCGGAGTGGGCGCCAGGGCGCCAATGATGACGGTGGTCGTCGGGTCTTGGAGGGGGAACGAAGAAATTAGGGGAGAGTAAGAAAGAGTAAAAAAGAGTGTGTATTGAGAGAGAGAATTAGAGATTTAGGGCAGAGAAAATGAGAATTAGCGAGAGGGGAGGAGGAGTCATTGGGCTCAGCGTCGCTGGCCAGGGGAGAAGAAAGAAAGGAAAAGAAAAGAAAGGAGAAAGAAGAAGGAAGAGAAAAGAAAAGGAGAAGATATTTTGGGATGGTTTTGTGTGGAGGAGAAAAAAAGAAAAAGAAAAGAAAAGAAAAGGAAAGATGTGGTGCAGAAAAAAGGGGAAAAGGAAAGGAAAGAAAAGAAAGAAGGAAAAGATTCGATCAAAACTCCCAGATCCGGAAAAACCCAAATATTATTTATTCGGTCAAAATTTTACAGTTCCAGAAAGGATTCCAAAAACTCTCAAAAATAGATAATATTATATTAAGATACATGGTGAAATCGAATTCAAAAATTCAATCCTATTTTCAATTTAAAAATCCTGGAATCAACAAGCGATACCAGTCGACCCAAATCCGGTCGAGTTTTGAAAAATTCAGAAAAATCCCCAAAAATGCATTTAGATAGAAAATATGATCGTGAGGGAAAATATGAAAACAGATTCTAGAAATCAACTCCGTTTGTAAATTAAAAATCTGAGAATCGATTGGCGAAACCGGTCGATACCGATTTTGAAGATTTTGCAATTTAATTCAAAAATTTTAGAAAATCATGAAAAATATAAAATATTAAAAAATAATATTTAAAATTGAAACTGGTTAAATCTGACTATTGAAAAGACCAAATCAAATAATACATTAGAATCGGGTCCCCAGTTTAGATTAAGGCTTACTCCGAGTTCACGAATCCGGATCTAATGCAAAACAATCACATAAATAAGCATAAAGCAAAAACAAATACAGAAAGTAAATCGAAAAATATGATCGAAAAATCTGAATACGCAACTAAGTATGTATTCTGAAAACGGGGTGTTACATTCCATCCACCTAATAAAAATTTCATCCTCGAAATTTCGATAAGAGGAAAATGAACACGAGAAAAGTAGGAACGAGGATTGTACCAATTAAGATATGAATAACTACGGATGATTCTCCCAATCGACTGAGAAAATCTTAAGACTAGATGCCTTCTGCACTTCCTGCCGTATAAATCTTCTGACAGTGACATACTACTATTGATCTGATATCTGCTAAGAAGAATATTGCCGAAACTTTTGTAGATTGACCTACTTTGAATAATATAAAATGATCTGTCATAGGAACTGGCCAAACATTCACTGCATGAACCCTGCTAGGATCCACGGAGATAACTTCTTTCTAATACGACAAAACCCAAGAATACGATACTTACCTATTTAGAACTTATACTTACTCTGCTAAGCGTGAAGCTGTTCCTAATAGGGAGCATGTAATGAGACTATTAAATGTTCTGCATGTTCTCTGTTACTCTGAAAGTAGACCATAATAATGCAGATAAAGAAAACCTGATAAACTGATCATAAATATATACATGAAAAACCGATTGATAATAACAAGTTTTGAATACTGGGCATCGATTACTCTAAACTGTATAACCTAGAATTTATAAGAATTGCTCTCTGAATGATAACCCGGCTGTAGATTAAATATCTAGAGAATACCCAAGTCCCGTAAGGTTGGCCGAATATATCGATAATTAAAGATTATGACAAGTTGGTTCAAAGGCAGCGAGAAAACCCGGTTCACCAAGTCCGTGCCACACGTTAGGCGGGAGAAATTTGGGGAACAAGGCTAGGATAAAAACTCTGACGGAACTAGCCACGAGATAAGTCAGGACCAGGTGGGGTCATTGTATAGCACAGCGTCAGGTGCTAAGCACTAGGGTGCGATGAAACTAATACTCTGCGAGGCTCACACTTGGCGAAGCTCACGCGGTAAAGTTAGCACGTAACACAATGCTAAATGCTAAGCGCTAGGGCAGCAAAGTCCATGCCTGATTGGGCTCGCATGGTTTGAACATGATTATCATTTGGCGAAACTAGCAAGGTCTATGGCTTATCAATTCCAAGAAAGATTGCTGGGCGTTGTGGCTCCGAAGAACATGATCAAGAATTCTTAATAACCGAGATGAGTCCTGAATGTCGTCTTCTGGATGTCAACCCTACAGCAGATCAATTCTGAAAAATATCTGAGTTCTATAAAGTTGGTAGAAGAGATAAAGATCGCCTCTGGAATAGTATAAATGGAAAAAAAAAATATCGTAACTTTATATGGCAAAAATCCTGATTTCGAAAATTCATTTCATACTGACGCTTCTCGTATAGTGATATAGTCTATCTGAATATATAAGTAACGACTACCCCACTTAATGTACTGATCCCCACTTTTGTGCTAATCTCTATAGAATGTCCATATAATATAGAGTCTGGAGCCAAAAAACTAGTCGATATAAGACAATACAATGCACCAGAATCAAAGAATGCCAAAATAAGGTGAAAGTGAACAATATCTATCCTGTCGCTACCTCACTAATCTGCCTATATCTTAAGTTGGTATATAAAGACTATGAAAAACTGAAATAGAGAAAAGATGGAAACGATTAAGAATCAAGGAAAGAACGATAAAGAAGAAATAGATAACCCTACACTTGTAGTTGGATTGTATAACTAAGACTCATGTACTCCGATGCAAATTTCTTTACCATTAATTTGCCGACTGGTTATACTATGGATGTGAGAGCCTAGGCTCTGATACCATCCTGTAACGCCCCGATCCCGCGGGTATAGAAACGTTACTCAACTATATACGTAGGTCAGAAATACTCTCACATATATATGCTAACCATCAGTACAGGTAAGAATCAGAGTACGAAGGTACGTGCTGTATTATACATTCCAACATATGAATACAATTACAAAGCTATCACAGGATGTGACACAGTATTACAAGAATATTACATTACCAATAGGTGCAAATGTGAGAATATAAAGAGATATACGATTATAAATAGTACTGAAGTGCTCACCAGTTACAAAAGAAAATTTTGAGAGACGAGCAGGGTGGCCTGGAAGAAAAGGACTCTAGGCAGTCTACCTATGGTCTACGCTTCTGCTGCGCATTTCAGATTAGCAACCGAGAGAATTCACACGCTCCAAGCTCTAAGATCTGAACATGCACGTGCAAGGGAGTCAGAACTCCCCAATGAGTGCAAGATGAGTGCAAATGGCGTACATAGATAAGCACACATGTATCGATAAATCCGAGTCAAAGAGCATGTTTTGAAAATCGTGTCATGAGTATAGGCTTACAGGAGCAGGCAATGAAGTAGTAAGTAAAGTAAATATGGTAAAACTAGATATACAATCCCAAATTATCGATTCATGAGATTAGAACGTCGAAGGAATAATCCAAACAAGGAAACCCTCATATATATACCCTATATCTCACATCACCATATCCTATGTTCATATAACCTGAGTTATCTCCTAAACTATGAAAACATCATAAAACTGATAGAAAATCAATAAGACCGATTATACCGAGTATAAGCAAAACTAGTCGCATAAGCTCGATTTACGGCTTCATGAGATTAGTATCTCAAAAGAATAATCCAAATAAGGAAACCCTCATATATATACCTTTACTCCATGTCGCCGTAATCCGAGTGTATATAACTCGTAGTGCAAAACAACATACAACAAACTATTAAGAGGCATCTTATTATTATTATTACTCGCCCGACTCATATATCTGGGTATGTGTCCTGGCGTATGACTCAACATACATATATTCATATATGAGTAAGTCGAGATTGGTTATTGAAAACTAATGATGAGACCATTGAGCTATGTTTACAGTGGGTCCCGTGCATATCCGGGGCCATGACCCAGAATATTCCATCGCTAGTGCACGGAACCTGCCGCGAGGCTCAAGGAGTAGGGTCTTATTGTATGCCCATTCAGGAAGGAGAAATTGGGGTGTCAGCACACCCCGTGAAACACCTGGAGGCTAAAGGTAGAATCAAAGTTTGAGTTGCACAACATACCTAATACCACTGTAAACATATTCATCATTTGAAGTCCATCAGTTTCCCCTTTATTCGATGTAAGTTATTCTTTTTATAGTTTATTATTATGTAATTATCATATTACGGGAATAGCAGGAGCAAGAAAGGTTCATGAGTTACGGGAGTACATAAGTACTAAAGATAAAGGTCACTAAATATAATACAAGATACCAGTTACAAGATTCTCATAATGTGATAATCACAAGTCAGGTGGTAATATAACAGGTGGCAGGTGACAAATAGTAACATACAAATGTCAGGTGATAGCAAGCAGGTGTCAGGTAATAACAAGCAGGTGTCAGGTATCAAGTGGTAGCACAACAGATATCTACTGTCGCACAATACAGAAAATAGTACCGATACAGGGAATCGGTACGAATACAGAAAAATTATACAGTTTTGAAAAACAGTACAGGTTTCAAACTCTTCACAATCATTAAATAAAGATTAATAGTTAGATTATGAAGCAGGCAAGCGAGCAAGCAAGCAAGAGAACATCCAAGCGAAGCTAAGCAGCGCTGGGGACAAGATCAGCGAACAATGTTTATTCGTTAAAGCGCTCGGTGGAACTCAGGAAAGACTCGGCTTAAGATGCGAGTCTAAAATCCGGCAGAGTTCCGCCTAGGCATGTTTAGTGATAAAATGTTGAGCGCAGAACTGCCTTTTTAAGCGTAGTTAGAAAGTCTAGAGGACTTTAATAAAGCTCAGAGAGGTTAAGTCCGGAGGGTGTAGTGCATAACCACAGAGCGGTTAAGCCCGGAGGCTGAGCATGTACGTGCAGGAGATGTTAGTACCAAACAACACACATACATATATGACTAGCAGGCAACAGAACCGACAAGCGAGTAAGCAAGCAAGCGATCATCCAAGTGAAGCTAAGAAAGCTGGAGCGAAGCTAATGTACAACACGAGATACTATCACGCTCGGCATGGTTACCGTTCACAACACAACTAAACGCACATGTCGCAGCATGCATATGAATGCCATACTACCGCTCATGGCATAGCAGTACTCACAGGGTAACTATGCTTGAACGGAGTTAGCGGTAAAGTGCGACGGTAAGTCCGCCTACCAGGCGTAGCTTAGAAAGTCCAGAGGACTTTAAAAATCTCAAAGAGGTTAAACCCGGAGGTTATAGTAAAAATCACAAAGTGGTTAAGCTCGGAGGCTGAGTAAGTACCTGCAGGAAATGTTAGTACCACACAAACACACATATAAATGTGATAATAACTAGACTACCATGGAGTGGTAAAGTCCAGAGGCTGAGTAGAGAGTCCGGAGGCTAAACGACCATGAAGGGTCGGCCACGGATGTTATAAAGCAATAATAAAGCACATCACATGCAGTGTATATGCACAGAAAGTAAATTACACTAATAATACAAGCATTCATCAGAGATTTAATACATGTAATCCTAGGCACTGACCACATACAAATGCAGATAGACAATTTACATAAATACAAATACAACGCGAGGGAAATACACATATACAAATTCTCCAAAATACAATTCAACCCGTTGAAGCAGTAAAACAGAGAAATGAGGCGAGGACACTCGCCTAATAATATTCAAAAAATTCCGTAAAATCTGAAATCCCAGGAATAGTGCAAGCGCATGGTCCACTAATACATTAATATATATATATATATATTTAGAAAGAGAATTAGAGAGAGGAGAGAGAGAGAAGAGAGAATCAGGTGAAAAAGGGGGAGAGAGAGAGGAAAAATAAGGGGGAGAGAGAGAATGAGAACACAGGAGAGAGAAAAAGGGGGGTTGTTGCCCTTGTTACTCACGTCTAGGCTAGGGGGTTTGGTCGTGGCCCTGGCCCTGGCGGTACCGGGGCAGTGCCGGCCGCCACCGGCCACAGGTGGCCGGCGTGGTGCCGCCCAAACCAAAGAGCAGGGATGGGAGTAGGGTAGAGATGGAGGTGATGGTGAGGTGGTTTGGTGATGGATTTGGTAGAGATGATGGTGGATGGGGGTAGCGGCTTTGGTGGGGGAGATGGGTGGTTGTGGTGTGGATATAGTGGTGGTGGTGCAGTGGTGGAGAGGGTGGTTGGTGGTGGAGAGGGTGGTTGGTGGTGGCGAGATTGAAGATGAAGATGGAGATTGAGATGTTAACGGAGGAGGTGGAGGAAAGAGTGAGGGAGAGGAGAGGTTGGAGTAGGGGTGCCGCCGGCGTCGCCTGGGTACCACCGGTCGGAGTGGGCACTGGGTGCACCAGTGAGATGGTGGTCGTCGGGTCTTCGAGGGGAAGGGAGAAATTGGGGGAGATAGTGTGTACTGAGAAAGAGAATTAGAGATTTAGAGGAGAGAGAAAGAGAATTAAAGAAAGGGGAAGAAGGCATTGGGTTCAGCGTTGGTAGCCAAGGGAGAAGAAAGAATAAGAAAGAAAAAGAAAGGAGAAAGAAGAAGGAAGAGAAAAGAAAAGGAGAAGATATTTTGGGATGGTTTTGTGTGGAGAAGAAAAAAAGAAAAAGAAAAAAAAGGAAAGGAAAGAAAAGATGTGGTGGAGAAAAAAGGGAAAAAGGAAAAAGGAAAGGAAAAGAAAAGAAAGAAGGAAAAGATTCGGTCAAAACTCCTAGATCTGAAAAATTTAAATATTATTTATTCGGTCAAAATTTGACAGTTTCGGAAAGGTTTTCAAAAACTCTCAAAAATAGATAATATTATATTAAGATACATGATGAAATCGGATTCAAAAATTCAATCCCGTTTTCAATTTAAAAATCCTAAAATTAACTGGCGATACTGGTTGACCCCAAATCTGATCGAGTTCTGATAAGTTTAGAAAAATCTCCCAAAATGCATTTAGATAGAAAATAGGATCTGAGATAAAATGTGAAATCAGTTTTTTAAAAATTCAATTCTATTTGTAAATTAAAAATCCGAGAATCGATCAACGGCACCGATCGATACTGATTTTGAAGATTTTGCAATTTAATTCGGAAAAATTTCAAAAAATCATGAAAAATCTAAAATATTGAAAAATAATGTTTGAAACTGAAATTAGTCAATTTTACTATCGGAAAGACCAAATCAAATAGTACACTAGGATCGGGTCCTCGGTTCAGACTAGGGCTGACTCCAAGTCCACGAATCCGGATCCAATGCAAAAATATAAAAAAATAAAAACAAATATAGAAAGTAAATCAAAAAATATGATCAAAAAATTTGAATACACAACTAAGTATGTATTAGGGGAACAGGGTATTACATCATCCCCATGTCTAACGAATGTGGGATAATTTTTTCGTCATCCAACACAACAATCCCCCTTGAATAAAGTCTCAATGTAAGCTCATCTTTTTTCACACCTGGAAGATCATATGCTCCATTGAGATTCTCTTCTTTGCGTTGAGTGCACACGCCTAATGTGAAGCACAAATTGTAATCTATTACTCCTCTTCACTACACAGAAGACCTTACGTGAAGTAAGACTCCGCTGCAAATTCTCGGGAGCCCAACTAGCTTCACAGGGACTTTTACAGCGCCTTTTGTGCCCTAGGGATTGAACGCCACCCACATACAAGGCTAACTTAAGGGCATGGATCTGATACCACTTGTAAGGACATGGAGCACCATCCCAAAAGACTAGCCTTCTACGGGGCTGTTTGGATTCAAGGAAGTGGGCGGAAGTGAGGAAGCAGGGAAGTGTCATTTCCCACTTCTGCTATCCATCCAAATACTTAAAAAGAAAAATGAGAAAACCCCTTTTCCTTTTCTCTTTTCCGCTTGACACAACCATTTCCTCACTTCAAGAACACAACAGTTAATTTTGTGGACATGTAAATCTTATTTGTAATAAGTTGTAGCTCAAAATAATTAATTTTGTGATCATGTAAATCTCGCTTGCATTCTAATTATAGTCTAATTTTTATTTTAATATTATTCTACCGTCAACTTTGTGGTCAACTTTTTCACTTTCACTTCCACATTACTAGCCGAACACCAGAAAATACAATATACTTTGTCACTTCTACTTTTCAGCTACCAATCAAACACCAAAAAGATACACTAATTCACATTTTCCAAAAAGAAAAAAACCTACTTCCTCACTTTCGCTCGCTTACTTGAATCCAAACAGCCCCTACGTGGAGTTGTCTAAATTCTTATATACCAAAGATCATCCCTATGTCTAATCGACGTGGGATCTCATAACACTCAGCCTACTTCAGCTCGACCGCAAAAGTGCTAGCAATCGATCCAGTGTCACTCATTCTACTGTCTTGGATACCAATGTACAAATGGTTGACTGACTTGTTCTAGCAGTTGATACAAAAAGCCTAAACTCACAAAATATGATTTACATGTCTTTTTAAAAATATGAAATAATTTATATAAATCTGGATAGGCATAAAATCAAAGTATATGGGCCCAAATAAATATTTTAGATATAATTAAAAAGTTTTTGAGCACTTCAATAAGAATTAGAGGCAAATCATACTTGAAATCAAATTGAAACATATATGCATAAGTATGAATATGAAATCTAGTGCCAAACTAAGTTCTTATTTTAGTTTTCCTAACCACATATAATAAACTTAAATAGATATAGTAATCTCTGGCCCAACACTCTAGCTTCAATTGGTTTGACTAAATAAATTGAGTAGCTTGAACTAGATCTTTACAACCACCTCCTTTATAATTTTGCAATATGAGTTTGATCCTTCCAATGAACATCATATGTGCTTTGACCTAAAACAAAATACAAGGAGGGTAGACTAGAATAGCAGTTTCTGATAACATTAGTTGGGAATGGAGATCCCCGGTCTCATCTCAATACTCCGCGAGATTATTATACAAGTACACAAAATATAAGAAATCACAAATAAGAAGACATGATATTTATGTGGTTCGTTCGCCCAACTTCGGCCTACATCCACAAGACATAGATATGAAATCCACTATGAGAAAGGAGATCAAATATAAGAGTATAAGAGAACCAAGTTTCTCTCACCTCACTATCACCTCTCATCTCATTAATTCACATCTTTGCAAAAGCCATCTTGAAAGTACACCTAGAGGGGGGGTGAATAGGTGTAGTTCTAATCTATATGATAAATAATACAGAATTAAAATTAAATACTAACACACAATGTATAACCAAAAGTGAAGCCGAATTCCCTGTGAAAGGCTCTAGAACTTCTCCTCACGACTCCTCTAAACTAAGAGTTGAGGTGCTTCAATAGCTCTCTTGATTGAATACTAGTGTGAACACATAACAATATCAAGTATGAATAGATATGAGCAAGAATAACAATGCAAGATATAAGAGTTGAGAGTTGAGAGATAGAGATATCCAAACGCAAACATAAGGATATGTTTCAAGGTTCGAGCCACTGTTCTACGTCCCCGCCTTCGCACAGAAAGATTTCAACTATCCACTAAGGATCATTCACGAAGGGACCTCCACCGAGGAATTACACCGTCAACAAACAAAGTGACACAACTCCAACTCTCACACACCTCTATACAGGAGGGTAGGCACAAAATCAAGCACAAAGCAAAGAAGAAATTACAACTTGGTGATCACTTAGGTCACAAACAAGACTTGGTGATCTCAAAAGACCACAAACAAAATCTCTCACAATACAAAATCCTAGAGGATAGATTTTGAAATGAATAGCTCAAGTATGTGAGAGCACAAATTTTTTGAAAAAGAAACACAAAGAGAAAACACTTGGGAAAACTCTTGAAATGATAAAGGAATTGAGGAATAACTAGATTCCCAAAACTTGTTTTCTTTTGATTTTTCAAAACTTTAAAACAAAATAAAAATTTTGATTTGAAGCTAAAAAACTTGTTTAAAACTTGCTGCAAAAACTCAGTTGAAGATAGGAAATATTACTCTTAAAAACCGTGTGAAAAACTGGCCAAGAAAACCCAATTTATAGGCTAGAAAAAACTAGTCGTTGGGGCTCAGAACCCAGGCCAAATGGCCTGTCGGTCGACCGCCTGGTTGACCGGCCAACGGTCATGTTTATAACCGTTAGGGTTGCTGGTCGACCGCCCTGTCGATCGCACCTAAAAACTCAAAGAGTGTAACTCTCTGTCGGTCGACCGGGGCCAACCAGAAAGTAGGATTGAGCCAGTCGGTCGACCGGTCAGTCGATCACTAGTTGGGTTGTACATGTATGCACATCAGTCAACCGATTGGTCGATCGAGCTAGCCTGCGGTCTGTCAATCGTAAGCAGCCCAAAACCCAAATTTTGAGGGTTTAAAACCAACTTGTTAAATTCATAAAAATTCAATTAAATACCAATAAATTCCACAAAAATAAGTTCATATAAATACTTTGAAGTACAAATATGTGTGATAAAAAATCAACACATATTACAAATAATTGAACTATTTTTGAGACATAAAAATTTAGGCATAAACCAAAAACTGTATTTTCTAAAATCCAAATATTGAAATGAAAATCTAATTTTTCCTCATACTTGTATAAATACAAAAACAAGTTATTGAAACATATTTAAAGCATAATGTGTATGGATAGAATTCAATACACATAGTAAATAATATATACTTGTTTTTGTTAGTAAATATCAAAAATAAGTTTTGATAAAAATAAAACTTAAATACATGAACTAGATACATCAAAATAAGCTATCTAAGCATATGAAGTATAAATGCATATGAATGAAATCTAATACACATATAAATCATGTAAACTTGTTTTATGAAATCTATTCATAAAATGGAAAGATGTATACATGATAATCTGAAACACATAGAAGTATGTTTCTAAATAAACAATAAAGTTCTAATATGTGTAGATGGAACCCAACACATATATAAACCATGAAACTTATTCTATGCAGATATAAACCATGTAAACATAAATTTTAAAATTAAAACAGTTAAACCGAAATCAAAACTATTTATCATGAAAGTGATAAATAAACTTGTGAGTGTGAACTTGAGCAATTCAATACTATTCTATCCTAACACAAGATCTAAACAAATAAACAAACCTAAACCAAAGTCTTCTTGTCGATCTTCTTCTCCAAGTCGACTCGATCCAAAACACAATCCAAACAAGCTTGACTCCATCTCTAGTACTTGATGTGAACTTTAAATGCGAGCTCTTGAATCAACACGTGATAGTTTCGAATCATGACTTCGACTTTTTGTTGAAGCTAAAATACCAACTAAGATCTTGATCAATATCTGAAACTGAATAAGCACAAGATCATTAGTAACATAACTTCATAAGTTAGTCATCATCAAAACTAGGGTGAAAGGCCTCCGGGCCAACAATATCCCCCTCTTTGATGATGGCAAAACTTATGAGGTTATATATTCATGGATTAAAGATAAGCTTGATAGAAGCTCTCCCTTAACTCATGCATAGCATAAACATATAGATATTCAATGAAGCACTTAAACATGAAAACATATATATGCATAAATACAAATGAATATGCATATATATTAATACTCTGATATCAATAGAATGGATATACAATAAGAACTCTAGATATCAAAATCATAAAACATATGCATATGGATATGCATAAAACATATAAGTATGTATAAACACTAAAATCATTCAAATATGCATATATAAACTAATCTTTCTCTCCCTTTTTGTCAATGATTAATAAGGGGTAAAGAAAAATAAGATAAATGTATATACAATATAAATCCATGAAGAGTAGAGACAATAAAGTTAACTCCTCCTGTATACATGCATTACATGAAGAAAGAAATGACTAAACCCTAACCCAAATAAATATAATATACAATGTATAGACGGAAATGTTAAGCTCCCCCTACACAGGTGTACCGCATAAAGAAAAGAGGTCAAGCTCTTCTTTATATACTACAATTATCATGAATCTATATACAGAGGAAATATTAAGCTCCCCTTGTATATAAGCAATACATGTCAAAACAAATTTGAAAATCAATTAAAATAAAGTTTGATACCAAAAATTATATACCAATTAAAAAACAATATTATGGATATCATAAAAACTATACCAATTAAGCAAAAACATGGATATCATATATTATTTACTTTCAATTGGTTCCATGATATCAATCTTTGTAAATTCTAAACCATTTTACAATATAGATACCAATTATAAACAATTAATAGCAAAATAAAAAATATAAATATTTTCTAAAATAAAATATTTTCTCAAAAAGAGTGGGAGTAAGATACCGATTAAAAATAAAATCAAAATTTTCTTCCCCTTTTGAAATACCAACAAAACCAATGCATAAGCTTGTAAAGAATACCAATTAACATTTAGAACTAAATCAAGCTTAACATAAAACAATTTGTGCTATAAAACATATATGTATAAATATTGTTAATCTAGCACAAGAAATCATATATATGTATGTATGATCAATTTAAATATCAATTGAAATATGATGCATATATTTATAAGAAAACATGAGTATACAAAAATGAAATTGAAAAGTCACCTAGAGGGGGGGTGAATAGGTGACGATGCTAATCTAGTGAACTTAATGCGGAATTTAAAAACTAATTGCAATTACAACAATGATGCACACACACAAGCAAGTATAAGATATAGCAATTTGCACAAAGTAAAGAGAGAGATAGAGAGAGAGTCAATGGATCAAGCGCAAACAACAAGATATGTTCCGAGGTTCGAGCACCCAGCTCTACATCCCCGCCTTCGACACACGAAGGATTTTCAATCCACTAGCTTGTCCACAAAGGACTCCCACAAAGGGAACCTCCACCGAGGATTTGGGGCAATCACAATACAAGGAGTACCCAACACCTCTCCTTACAAACACAACCTCCTCCTTGAGGCACAACTCCAAGCCAAACAAACTATCACCTCACAACTTGAGAGATTAGCACAAAGCTTACAAAAATCACCTCACAACCCAAATAGCACAACCTCCTCAACACAATGAGGGAAATGGCACAAAGCAAGAATTGGGTTTACAACTTAGTGGTTTAAACAACAACCACAAAACAATCTCTTTTTCCCACACAAAATCCTATAGAAAAGATAGTAGATTTTAGCTCAAGTGTGGAGAAAACCAAGAGATTTGAAACCAGCAACTCAAAGAAAAACTTTGGGAAATAAATGAAACCAAGATAGAGAAGTTCAATTCAAAAGCTTTTCCCAAAATCCTTTTCTTTGATTTTTCAAACCCTAACGAAAACACCAAAAAGATTGTTCAAATCAAGCTCAAAAACTTCTTTTTAATGCTGTAAAAACACTAGAGAGTATGTAAAAATTCGCACAAAAATTCTTAGAGAAAAACTCTTGCAAATGGGGTATTTATAGGGTATTCCAGAAAATAGCCGTTGGCTGTAATTTTTGCCAGAATTACCCTGACGGTCGACCGCCCGGTCGACCGCCCAACGGTCAATTTTTGACCCGTTGGCGCTAGCGGTCGACCGCCCGGTCGACCCAAACAAACAGAGAGCAAACCTGCTCTCAGTCGATCGACCGGCACGGTCGACCGGCTATAGGTGTAGCCAGCGTGCACGTTTCTGTGCACGTCGGTCGACCCATACGGTCGACCGTCTACAGGTGCGGTCGACCGTACCGGTCGACCGATCAGCCTGGCAGACACCAAAACAGGTCAGAAATCTGGGAAAATAAATACCCAATAAATTCTTATAAACTACTAAAAAATCTCCAAAAATAGTTTTGTCAAATTGCATTGATATATAAACATGTGATAAAAGTTTTGACTCAAATATCAAGCAATTAAAACTATTTTTATGTCTAATCATTTTTACCAAAAATCAAAAACTGTATTTTCTAAAACTTGAATTTTGAATAGAAAATACGTTTTGTCCAAAACTCTTCCAAGTACAAAAACATGATAATTAAACACTTTGAAGCATGATGCATATGGATAGAAATCCAACATACATGAAACAAATATATATCATAGTTTTTGTCATTAATTCCAAAATATGTTTTGTAAAAAATACCAAAACATATAACACATGAATAAAGGAGTCAAAACTAAGTTTGTCTAGGAAATTAAAGCATGCGTGTATATAGAACAAATCATATATACATTAAACCATGTAAACTTGTTTTGATCTATCTATTCATGAAAACCAAGATCGGTTAAACCTAAAACCGAAAAATCGAAAACCAATATTCAAAACATGAAACGTGTGTGTTGTGAACTTGAGCATTATCATACTAATCTAATATTTACAATTAGGATCTAAACCCAAAACTAAACTATGGTACCGATGTCTTCTTGTAGAGCGCAATCTCCAAGCCGACTCGATCCAAAACTCTTTGATCCACCGAGCAAGTGCTATATATGATCTTTGACGCTTGGGCTCTTGAATCAACATGTGGGTAGCTTCCAAATCATCTTGTTGAAGCTAATCACCTACTAATAACTTGATTAAAGATCTGAAACTAAAATCACAAGATTATTAGTACACATAACTACATGAGTTAATCATCATCAAAACTAGAGTGGAAGGCCTTTGGGCCAACAATCTCTCCCTTTTTGATGATGACAAAACTCATGGAGTTATATATGCATGGATTAAAGTAAAGCTTCAAAGAAGCTCCCCCTTAACTCATGCATAACAATAAAACATATAAGATATGCAATGAATGTTCTTAACATATATAAACATGTTCTGGATACCAATTAAAATAAAACATAAACAATGAAACATGCTCTTGATACCAATAAAACAATAATATTGAAACCAACATATTATTACTAATGAAAACCAACTAAAACATATGCATAAATCAACCATGCATATAAACTACAAATTCTTCTCCCCCTTTTTGTCAATCATCAACAAAGGGGTAAAAGCAAACATAATGAAAGCAAATACTTCTCCCCCTAAATCTTCAAAACAAAGAAGCAATAAATTATTCCAAGGGGTAAAACCAAAGTCAATATGATATCAATTGAAAATAACAAACTTTGAGAAATGCCAAATCCTATTTGAAATAAAACAAGGCATTGAAACAAAATAACATTTTATATCAAAATGAAAACATGTAATGTAAACTTGATACCAATAGATATTTTTCATTATAAGCATATGATACCAATTACTTTAATATCATAAAGTTAGGGAGTGGGAAACAAAAACAATGGTAAACCAAATACTAATTGAAATATAAAATACGAGTTTTCTCCCCCTTTATGAAATACCAAAAGAAAATATGCATAGGCTTGAAATAAGATACCAATTGAAAATTAAATCAATTGAAACATGATATTCATTAAAAATTCAAGCTTAGCAATCTTAAAATTATGATAAAGCTTGTATATGGATACCAATTGAAAAACTCAAGCTTAACATAACCAAAATTTGTGCTTCAAGATATAGGGATATAATAAGCACAAATAAATCATCTATATATGTATGTAAGACATAGATACCAATTGAAATTGATACTATATGAAGTGTAAGCAAACATATATAAAACAAAACATATATGAGTATACAAAAGGATGTCAAGATTGATACCAATTGAAAGAATTCAATGATACCAATTGAAACAACAATAAGATCAAGTGTATGACTCATATCAACTATGCCTCCCAATCATGGTTCAAGATTTAAATGATTAAAGTATACATGAACATGATCTCCCATCCAACCGCCCATTAAAGGTAGGGGTTTTCAAAAATAGATTTAGAAATATAGTATGTTTGAAAAACTCTACCTCATGAAGAATATCACAACTAGTCATATGAATCAACTAGTACGAAATCCTTCAAGATAAAACACAAAGATTTTTCATGAAACATGAGAATCACATGATCACCAAACACTCAAAATCTATATGGCACCAATAGTACTCATGAAAATCAAATCATGAGAAAACATTAAAATAAGGTGAGTGTACAAGTGTTGTGAGAAACATATCATCATGAAAATGGATAATCAAGCTCGATCGAAATTCCTTTAAAATATGAACATATGAAAAACTAAATCTTCTTTACTAAAAGAAATTTCCTCAATGACACGAAAATCATCATAACAAATTAAACTCCAAGGCATATGTATGTTTTGACAAAACAAAAGTATACATACATATCCCTAAACACAATTGAATCCAAAATATAGATTTGCATGAAAAGCAAATGACTCAAGGGGCATACATGTATATCTTAAGATTTGTCAAAATAGACATATCCATGAAGTGAAAACACTTAATCATAGGAAAACACATCAAAAATAGGAATACATGTTTGAATGCATGAATCATCAAAACTAGACTATACTAGAACATCTAATGGGTACAAATAGGCATCCAAGCACAAACATATATAAAGGTTTATTTGTGACCCATTCTATGTACAAGTATAAATCCTAGTTTTAATGAAAACTAACATCTAAGCATATATCCAAATCATTAAGCATAAAACGAGTCATAAATCAACAATATTAAAAAAAATCATAGTCAATCATATGATTAGCATGACAAAGACATGTGCATTAGAATTATGATCAACATGATAGCTAAAACATAAAGAGAACACAAAATATGGGTCCATACTAAACATGGGTGTCTCAATAACTAATCATGTAAAGCATAAGTCTAATAAACATGGCAAATATCATACTAATCAAAAACATGAGTCATCAAAACAAAACATCATAAACATTCATATGATCATTATGTATATGCATGTACATTAGATCTAGGGCATACATGTTAGTTAATATAGATCCATATAAAACATGGGTGCTCAAGTAACTAAACATGTATAACACTATTCTAATAAGCATGGCATAGGCATAATGAATAACAAAACATGACATGCTATAAATAGATGAACATTAAAAGCATGCAAATAAAAAATGGGAGTTAGAGAATGATACCAAAACGATGAAGGTGCATCTCTAGTTCTCCAAACCACGGTGGTCCTCCCACCTAATCTCCTTGAGAGTGAAGCATCCAAATGGTTCTCCTTTTAGCTTAGAATGCATCCACCTCAAGGCACCAACACTCTCACGTTATGCGAGAGCCTCCACCTACATCAAACATCAAAGAGGGGGATCTTGGTACCCATTTTCTTGTGGGTCCACGGGGGTTAGTATCTCTCCTAACCCAAACAAGATTAGTTGCTAAATTTTCAATATGTAATCTATCATAGCAAAATCTAGTAAGGTGGCCTTTTCGACCACAATGTGTACAAGTGTACACATGAGCATACATGTTATGATTGTGTCCGTGATGAGCATGTGTATGCCGTGATGGGTGTGCATGCATAGTTGGAGCTTGTTTCTTGCGAACCAAGGATTCTAAACGAGTGTGATTTAAAGCACATTGGCTCAAAGTGGAGCCCAAACAATCAACACTTTTCTTCAAATTATTTATATCATTTTCAATGCTAGAAGATAAAGTGGAGCATGCTATAGGTGTGCAAGAAGTAGAAGGTACACTAGCATGGCAAACATGAATATCAATATCATTTTGCAAAGATTTATTTTTATTCAAAACCAAATTCAATTCTTTTGTAATTGCTTCAATATCATTTTTCAAAGTGAGATTTTCTTTATAAGTAAAATCTAATTTTGAAGATAAAATCTCATTGTGCTTTACAACATCATCACAATCATTTTTGTTTTTCAAAAATTCATTTTCCTTTAAAGCAAGTTCGAGTTGAGATTTAAGTGAGTCACATTCACTTGCAATCTCTTCCTTCTCTTGCAACATCAATTCAAAATTAGAGCATAAATCCTTTAATTCATTTTTCAAAACAAGATTATCATCTTTCAACAAATCATGTTCTTCTAACAAATTCTCAAGCTTTTGAACAAGTTTCATATTCAAAGTTTGAACTTCAAAACATCCATGACAATAGGAACTAGAGCTATCATCTATTTGAGAATCCGATTGTACCTCAAGGGAGTTCTTCCCTTGGACCATGAGGCATTGCTCTTCGGACTTTTCTCTCTTAGATCTCCTCATCTTGTTGATAATCCTTAGAAGCTCGGGAGAAGTCAAGACGCTCCAAACTGCAAAAGCCGAATCATAACGATCAAAAACATGTAATAAATGTTCATTAAGAGATGCTCTAAGTGCCCTAAGTGCTAATGTATTGGCCTTCTTATGCTTGCTACTATTTGGGAGGGATTCTATGGTAATGGCTTGATAAACTAGATGTCCTAGGTCTTTTAAATGTTTAGTCATATTAGCCTTCCAAGCATCAAGTCTAAAATGATCAAACATAGGAGGGCTAGTCATAAGTGCAACAATATGTGTGCAAATGATAATGCAAATGAAGATTAGCAAACCAAGATCTCACTCCTAGGTGGTTAAACCTAAATATCAGGAGCGCTAGCTCTGATACCAATTGAAAAGTCACCTAGAGGGGGGGTGAATAGGTGACGATGCTAATCTAGTGAACTTAATGCGGAATTTAAAAACTAATTGCAATTACAACAATGATGCACACACACAAGCAAGTATAAGATATAGCAATTTGCACAAAGTAAAGAGAGAGATAGAGAGAGAGTCAATGGATCAAGCGCAAACAATAAGATATGTTCCGAGGTTCGAGCACCCAGCTCTACATCCCCGCCTTCGACACATGAAGGATTTCCAATCCACTAGCTTGTCCACAAAGGACTCCCACAAAGGGAACCTCCACCGAGGATTTGGGGCAATCACAATACAAGGAGTACCAAACTCCTCTCCTTACAAACACAACCTCCTCCTTGAGGCACAACTCCAAGCCAAACAAACTATCACCTCACAACTTGAGGGATTAGCACAAAGCTTACAAAATCACCTCACAACCCAAATAGCACAACCTCCTCAACACAATGAGGGAAATGGCACAAAGTAAGAATTGGGTTTACAACTTAGTGGTTTAAACAACAACCACAAAACAATCTCGTTTTCTCACACAAAATCCTATAGAAAAGATAGTAGATTTTAGCTCAAGTGTGGAGAAAACCAAGGGATTTGAAACCAGCAACTCAAAGAAAAACTTTAGGAAATAAATGAAACCAAGATAGAGAAGTTCAATTCAAAAGCTTTTCCCAAACCCTTTTCTTTGATTTTTCAAACCCTAATGAAAACACCAAAAAGATTGTTCAAATCAAGCTCAAAAACTTCTTTTTAATGCTGTAAAAACACCAGAGAGTATGTAAAAATTCGCACAAAAATTCTTAGAGAAAAACTCTTGCAAATGGGGTATTTATAGGCTATTTCAGAAAATAGCCGTTGGCTGTAATTTTTGCCAGAATTACCCTGACGGTCGACCGCCCGATCGACCGCCCAACGGTCAATTTTTGACCCGTTGGCGCTAGCGGTCGACCGCCCGGTCGACCCAAACAAACAGAGAGCAAACCTGCTCTCAGTCGGTCGACCGGCACGGTCGACCGGCTATAGGTGTAGCCAGCGTGCACGTTTCTGTGCACATCAGTCGACCCATACGGTCGACCGTCTACAGGTGCGGTCGACCGTACCGGTCGACCGATCAGCCTGGCAGACACCAAAAACAGGTCAGAAATCTGGGGAAATAAATACCCAATAAATTCTTATAAACTACTAAAAAATCCCCAAAAATAGTTTTGTCAAATTGCATTGATATATAAACATGTGATAAAAGTTTTGACTCAAATATCAAGCAATTAAAACTATTTTTATGTCTAATCATTTTTACCAAAAACCAAAAACTGTATTTTCTAAAACTTGAATTTTGAATAGAAAATACGTTTTGTCCAAACTCTTCCAAGTACAAAAACATGATAATTAAACACTTTGAAGCATGATGCATATGGATAGAAATCCAATATACATGAAACAAATATATATCATAGTTTTTGTCATTAATTCCAAAATATGTTTTGTCAAAAATACCAAAACATATAACACATGAATAAAGGAGTCAAAACTAAGTTTGTCTGGGAAATTAAAGCATGCATGTATATAGAACAAATCATATATACATTAAACCATGTAAACTTGTTTTGATCTATCTATTCATGAAAACCAAGATCGGTTAAACCTAAAACCGAAAAATCGAAAACCAATATTCAAAACATGAAACGTGTGTGTTGTGAACTTGAGCATTATCATACTAATCTAATCTTTACAATTAGGATCTAAACCCAAAACTAAACTATGGTACCGATGTCTTCTTGTAGAGCGCAATCTCCAAGCCGACTCAATCCAAAACTCTTTGATCCACCGAGCAAGTGCTATATATGATCTTTGACGCTTGGGCTCTTGAATCAACATGTGGGTAGCTTCCAAATCATCTTGTTGAAGCTAATCCCTACTAATAACTTGATTAAAGATCTGAAACTAAAATCACAAGATTATTATTACACATAACTACATGAGTTAATCATCATCAAAACTAGAGTGGAAGGCCTTTGGGCCAACAGAAATATCATAAGAATCATGTATAACTCATAACATCCACTCTATCATGCACATGTTTAAAAAGATGTGCAATGTGAGTATACAAGGCATGGTCGCCCAACCAACCGCCCTTATATGGTAGAAGTTTTTAAAAATAATTTTTGAAGATAATTTTAACATAGGTTGAAAACACTACCAATTAAAGAATAAAAACTAGTTTAAAAGTAATTTTGAAAACTAGTAGGAAATCCTTCAAGTAAGGAACAAAACATATATATATATATATATATATATATATATATATATATATATATATATATATATATATATATATATATATATATATATATATATATATATATATATATATATATATATATATATTTATATATCCCATGAAAACATGCTAAATACACAATAATTGACACTCAAAGATCTATGAAGCATACATATGCTCATGAAATAAAATTCATGAGTAAATAAAATAAATCGAGTGTACAAGAGTTATGTAATCAACATATGCATGGAGATAAGACAATGAAGCTCAATTCATCAAAACATATGAAATTCTTTTTTCATAAATATGAAATCACAAAACATGAAAAAATTTATTATCATCAAAAATTATTCAAGAAGCACATTTAGAATGTAAAAGTAAACTTCAACGCATATGTATGTTTTTTATCTAAACTAAAGCATACATATTTATCTAAACTTGAAAAGAGTTCACATAAAGTATATAACATCTAATATATGTGACTCAAGGATAGACATGTATATAAAATAGTTTTGATAAAAGTTATATATACATGAATCTAAACACATTCTCAAGAAAATATGTACAAAGGTGGTATAAAAAAAAATTTAGGGAGTACAAGTATAAATGCAAGAATCATCAAAACTAGGTCATATAAGTACATGTAATAAGTACACAAGAACAATAAAGCATGTGAAAAATAAGAATCAAGTGTAGTTCACTAGTTGTACAAATATAAATACAAGTTTTAATGAAAATTATATTTAAACATGTAATCAAAACTTGATACGCACAAAAAATCAAAACATGGAAGATAAACTAATATGACCATAAGTGTAAACGCAAGTGCCATTACGACAAGGATATGCATACATAGATAAACTACAGCAAGAACACAAAAGATATGAATCTATATAAATATTGGTGTATCTCGAAGACTATATATGTATATCACAAGTCTAATAAGCATTGCATTTAATCATAATGAACATGAAAACTAATATATGCTAAAACATTCAATTTAAAAGCATATAAATATAAACATATCAAGGAGAATAAAGATAGTTACCAAACCGAAGAACTAGTCTCTAAGTCTCTAAAAATATGATGGTGCTCTCACCAAAACTCCTCGATAGTGATGCATCAATTTAAGTATCTGTTGAGCTCTGATTGCATCCACCATCAAGGCACCAAATCTCTCACGTCTTGTGAGAGCCCACACCTACATAAAAAAATAGGAATTATTTTTAGTACCCAAACTTTCTTGGGTCATCCGGGGGTAGTAACTCTCCTAACCCAAACATTTTTTACTTGCAAAATTTATAGCATTTATTCTATCATAACAAAGTTTTGCAAGGTAGACCGTACAACCACAATGTGTACAAGTATACACTCTAACATACAAAGAGTCATGTGTGTGAGCATGATGAGCATGTATATGCCGCGAATGGTGTGCATGCAAATGTGGAGCATGTTTCTTACGAAATATAGATTTCAACCTCTTGTGATTACTAACACATTGGCTCAAAGTGGAGCCTAAACAATCAATACTCTTCTTCAAAATACGAATATCATTTTCAAAAATGAAAGAAGATGTGGAGTATGCATGAGAAACAATATTCTTAACACAAAAAAATGAAGCAATAGAATCATGACAAACATGAGAATCAAGATTATTTTTCAAAGAGGCTTTACAATATAAACACATTCCAAGTCCTTAGAAATCAAAACAATCTTGTTTTTCAAAGAATCCTTTTTTTAAAAATAAAATCAAGTCTAGAAGATAAAACATCATTTTTCTTTAAAACAATATCAAAATAATTTTTATTTTTCAAAATCTCATTTTTTCTTTAAAACAAGATCAAGTTGAGTTTTCAAGGAATCCCTTTCATTTGAAATCTCAACCTTCTCTTTAAAAATCAAATCGTGCTTTGAAAATAACATTTCATTTTCTTTCTTTAAATCAAAAATCTTATTTTTTAAAAGTTTGTACTTCGAAAGTAAGTTTTCACAAGACATAGAAAGCTCTTCATTCAAGGCATGTGCATCCATAGCATTATTATCATTGGAAGAGCTAGCACAGTTATCTAGATGAGAATCTGAATTTACCTCAAGGGAGTTATTCCCTTGGACCATGTAGCACGCTTACTCGGACACATCTCCAATAGGCTCTCTCTCTAAATGTTTGAAGCTTATTCTTTGAGAGAGGTCAATGTGTTCCATACTACAAAAGCGGAATCATAATGAGAAGGCACAGATAAATGATCTTTACTAAGTGTTTGCCTAAGTGCATGCAATGCTTGTGTATTAGCCTCTAAATACTTGTCATTAACAATATAAGATTTCTAGAACTTCTCCTCATGATTCCTCTAAACTAAGAGTTGAGGTACTTCAATAGCTCTCTTTGTTGAATACTAGTGTGAACACATAAACAATATCAAGCATGAATAGATATAAGCAAGAATAGCAATGCAAGATATAAGAGTAGAGAGTTGAGAGATAGAGAGATCCAAACACAAACACAAGAATATGTTTCGAGGTTCAGGCCACCGCTCTACGTCCCCGCCTTCACACAGAAGGATTTCAACATCCACTAAGGATCTTTCACAAAGGGACCTCCACTGAGGAATTACATCGTCTATAAATAAGGAGTACATAACTCCAACTCTCACACACCTCTACAGAAGAGGATAGGCACAAAGCCAAGCACAAAATAAAGAAGAAATTACAGCTTGGTGATCACTTAGATCATAAACAAGACTTGGTGATCTCAAAAGACCAAAAACAAAAGCTCCAACAATACAAGATCCTAGAGAATAGATTTTGAAATGAATAGCTCAAGTATGTGAGTGCACAAAATTTTTAGAAAAGAAATATAAAGAGAAAACACTTAGGAAAACTCTTGAAATGATAAAGAAATTGAGTAATAGAAATTAGATTCTCAAAACTTGTTTTCTTTTGATTTTTTTTAAAACTTTGAAATAAAATAAAGATTTTGATGTGAAACTCAAAAACTTATTTAAAAATTGCTGCAAAAACTCAGTTAAAGATAGGAAATGTTGCTCTTAAAAACCATGTGAAAAACTGGTCAAGAAAACACAACTTATATGGTTAAAAAAAAAATTAGCCGTTGGGGCTCAGATTCCAAGCCAAATGGCCTGTCAGTCGACCACCCGATCGACCGGCCAACAATCAATTTTATGACTGTTAGGGTTACCGGTTGATCGTCCGGTCTACCGCACCCAAAAACTCAGAGAGTGTAACTCTCTGTCGGTCGACCGGGCCCAGGGCCAACCAGAAAGTAGAGTTGAGCCAGTCGGTTGACCGATAGGTTGACCGCCAGTTGGGCTCGTGCAAGTGTGCATGTCGGTCGACCATACGCAGCCCAAAACCCAAATTTTGAACGCTTAAAAACCAACTTGTTACATCCATAAAAATTCAATTAAATCCTAATAAATTTCACAAAAATAAATTCATATAAATACTTTGAAGTGCAATTATGTGTGATCAAAATCAACATATATTACAAACAATTGAACTATTTTTGAGGCATAAAAATTTAGGCATAAACCAAAAACTGTATTTTTCAAAATCCAAACATTGAAATGGAAATCTGATTTTTTCTCAAACTTGTATAAATACAAAAACAAGTTATTGAAACACATTTAAAGCATAATGTGTATGAATAAAATCCAATACACATAGTAAATGATATATACTTGTTTTTGACAATAAATACCAAAAATAAAATTTTAAAAACAAAACTTAAACATATGAACTAGATACATCAAAATAAGTTATCTAAGCATATGAAGCATAAATGCATATGGATGAAATTTAATACACATATAAACCATGTAAACTTGTTTTGATGAAATCTATTCATAAAATAGAAAGATGTATACATGATAATCCGAAACATATAGAAGTAAGTTTCTCAATAAACAATAAAGTTCTAATATGTGTAGATAGAATCCAACACATATATAAACCATGAAACTTATTCTATGTAGATATAAACCATGTAAACATAAATTCTTGAAATTAAAACAGTTAAACCGAAACCAAAACTATTTATTATGAAAGCGATAAATAAACTTGTGAGTGTGAAATTGAGCAATTCAATACTCTTCTATCCTTACACAAGATCTAAACAAATAAACAAACTTAAATCAAAGTCTTCTTTTTGATCTTCTTCACCAAGTCGACTCGATCCAAAACACGATCCAAACGAGCTTAACTCCATCTCGAGTACTTGATGCGAACTTTAAATGCGAGCTCTTGAATCAACACATGATAGCTTCAAATCTTGACTTCGAGTCTTTTTTTGAAGCTAAAACACCAACTAAGATCTTGATCAATATCTGAAACTTAATAAGTATAAGATCATTAATAACATAACTTCATAAGTTAGTCATCATCAAAACTAGGATGAAAGGCCTCCGGGCCAACACATCTCACATCTAACTCTGTAGATAGTGCTATAAGAAAATCCTAACACTACCCAACATTTAATGATAGCCCACATCATTTAGTTTCTTAGCCTAATTGGCCCGAATCCAATATGGACTCTCATGGAATGACACGATCACAACCGGTACAAAGCCGTTCTGACACAAAGTCAATCTAAATGCATAAACCGAATACGAGACACAAACCCAACTGACCAACACTATACCCAGCCAAAACAGGCCCCTCACATTAGTGACTGAGTGATAAAGGATTTGCTTTTGACTAGAAATTAAATAAATCCCACTGGATTAAAAAATAAATAAGGAAAAGATACAGACCAGAGTAGGAAAGCAACCATAACCATCAGGCAACTTTTGGGAGATCAATTTTTCCAAACTGAGGTTCAGTAGAGTTTCGTGATCATAATGGTTACTGAAATAGGGCCTTGTTTGAGAACCAAGATGCGAATACTGAAACTGGGGTTTGGAGGGTTCCAAACTTTACAAAATCAGGGTTTGAGAAACTCCACTTAAGAGATTTTTTTCCTAAACCAAGGTTAAATGAGAATGAGAAGCTGAGTTTGCCAAACACTCACAAGAGTCAGTGAAACCTCAGCTTCAAAAGATTTCAGAAACTAGGGTTTGTACGGACACAAACCTCAGTTTTATTTGAAGTTAAATTTAAATGAAACCTTATTGTAAAAACTATGCGGCCAAATGAGACCTAGATTGCACACATCCATCCCCTCGCTCGTCATTGACTCCTCTAACTATTTTACAACGGAGATTGTTGTCCAGGAGCTGAATATACCATGAATGGTATTCCAAGAGCCCTCATGCTGCTTCTTTTTGTGCATTCAAAAACTCTGCAGGCATGAAGCTGCAGATGAGCCCGTTGTCTTGCCAGCTTGCTTGCCTTAAAGAATCCATGTTTCGAAAGCCCAAGTTGCCAGGTTAGCCTCCTGGGACTGAATTTGATGATTGAGTATATACTGTTTTCTTAGAGCAGGATGGTTGGGATTAGTCCTCGTCTTTCTCTTAATAAGAGTTTAAGAAAACAAGTTAATACAACAAAATACACGTGCACATCCACTCAAAAAAAAAACCCTCGCCCCTTGGAATATAAAGTAGCCTACATAAGCGTCAACGGAAGCAATGGAACAAAGGTAGTAGTGGCCGCAAACAAGATGAGATCACTCCTGATAAATCTCCCCGGCATCGCCATTACCATCGGTATCGCCCAAGTGTCAGATTGCCAGGTTAGTCTCATGGGCCAAAATCTAATGTTAGGGCATTATAATGGTCAAAATCTGATCCCGTTCAAGATGATGACATGTGTCCCTCACCTTTCAACTCTTCAAGGTGCGTCAGAGCTCTCTCCGAAGTTCGTACTATTCACGACCTCCATAAAATTCCTCTCCGCTCCGATGTTTACTCTGCTCTGAAGACTTTTGCTCTGAACCAAGTAGTGTGAAATTTAGGATAAACAGAAACATGAAGGAGAGGGATTATGATTACCTCAGCAGAAGTAGTAGTGGGAGGTTCAATCATGCTCCCTATGGGTGCCTCGATCCTCAACGGTAGGTGGACATTTCAAGAACAACCACTCTTGAATCCACAGTTCAAGACACAATGGAAAGCAGTTCCAACAACAAATCACTCATGATCCCCGCCAATAGTTACGCAACATTGTTATCTTTCATGTTCTTAACGTGTAACGAAACTTAACACGAGCAAATATAGACAGTGGCGGATTTCCTGTATGCAATCCCAACAAACCAACACCGCTGATCGTGGCCGTTACAATGTGTAAAACGTGCAATCACGAAGATCTCGCCTGTAACCGCCTTCCTCCATGCTTATAGCTTAGTCAAGTATAAATAGACCACCCCTCTGAAAGTACACCTAGAGGGGGGGTGAATAGGTGTAAGGCTAATCTAATAACAAATGATGCGGAATTAAAAATAAAATGTAACACACTTAGTGTAACCAAAGAGTGTAGCCGAATTCCCGGTGAAGGGCTCTGGACTATCTCCTCTAAATTCCTCTAAATAAGAGTTGAGGTGCTATGTAAAACTCTCTTGGTTTAACACAAGTATGGCATACAATCAAACCCAAGCATATATATGATATGAACAATATGATACAATCCTCAATGAGAGAAAGAGAGAGAGAGAGTTAAGAGATAGTGGATCAATCGCAAACAACAAGATATGTTTCGAGGTTCGAGCCACTGCTCTACGTTCCCACCTTCACACAGAAGGATTTTCACTATATCGTCCACACAGGACTTCCCACATAGGAAACCTCCACTGAGGATTTGGGTAATACAATTTTAGAGTACACAACTCCTCTCTCTAACAAACACAACCTCTACACAAGAGACAAGACACAACTATAATCACCTCTACACTTAGAGGGATAGGCACTTAGCCAAATAACAATCAACCTCTCAATAGAGGGATAAGGCTCAAAGCCAACACCACCACAATCCCCTCTACACTTAGAGGAATACCAACACAACCTCCACACTTACCTCTACACAAGAGGAAACTCAAATAAAAGAAGGTTTACAACTCTTGGTGGTCCCTACAACCACAAACCAATTTTCCTCACAAAACAAGATCCTAATAGATAGGATAGATATGATAGCTCAAGTGTGAGAAAATAAAGAGTATGAAAAATAAATCACAAAGAAAAACTCTTGGGAAAACTTCTAGATAGTTATAGAAATGAAAATCAAAAACCAATTCTCACAGACTCAATTTTTCTTTGATTTTTTCAACTCTTTAAAAACAAATAAAGATAGATCTTTTAAACCCAAAACACTTTTAAAACTTTGCTGTAAAACACTTGTAAAGATGAAAAATTTTCTCTTCTAAAATCTTAGTTAAAACAGCTCAAGAGGATGGGTATTTATATCCTCCAAAATTCTGCTCGTTGGCAGCCAGGAAAGGTCAGAAATGACCTTCCGGTCGACCGCCCGGTCGACCTGCCAACGGTCATTTTTATGACCGTTGAGCCACCGGTCGACCGCCTGGTCAACCGGAACTGGATACAGAGAGCAGCAGCTCTCTGCCGGTCGACCGCCCGGTCGATCGGGGCCATTTTCAGATAGCAAAACTCTCTGGCGGTCGACCGGCCTTCTAGCCATTTTGCTTGTGCACGTTTGTGCACATCGGTCGACCGGACTGGTCGACCAACGCCTGCCTCGGTCGACCGTCCGATCGACCGGCAGACAGCCAAGTCTAAACTTTATGGGGATTAAAAACTAGTCTTTTTACCTTTGATTAAATCACATAAATTTCATAAAAATATGTTCTTATAAGATCTTTGAAATACAAATATGTCTGAGTAAAATTCAACACATATTATAAACATTTTGAACCATTTTTGTGATATTGAAATTAGGCTTAAATACAAGAACCGTATTTTCAAACTTTGGATTTTTGAAATGGAAAACCGTTTTCTCCAAAACTCATGTAAATACAAAAACATGATATTGAAACAAATTTGAAGCATATTGTATATGGATAGAATCCAATATATATATAAAGATATATATCTATATTTTTGACATGAAGTCCAAAATCGGTTAAACCGAAAAATCAAAACCAATGAACTTAAAACTTGTGTGCGTATGTAAACTTGAGCATATCAACACTATCTAATCTTTACAAGATCTAAACACTAAACACAAACCGAGATCTTCTTGTAGAACTCCATCTCCAAGTTGACTCGATTCAAACGCGATCCAACGAGCTTGACTCTATCCGAATACTAGATGCGATCTTGACGCTTGAGCTCTTGAATCTACATGTGAAAACTCTAAAACACCTTTGTTGAAGCTAATCACCTATTAATATCTTGATCAAGTATCTGAAACTAAATATTACAAGATTATTAATAAACTATAACTACATGAGTTAATCATCATCAAAATTAGAGTGAAGGGCCTCTGGGTCAACAATCTCCCCCTTTTTGATCATGACAAAACTCATGGAGTTATATATGCATGAATTAAAGTTAAGCTTCATAGAAGCTCCCCATTAACTCATGCATAACAATAAACATAAAGATATGTAATGAATGCTCAATACAAACATGCATAAGTGAAGAAAGCTTCTCCCCTTTTGCATAAACAAAAACATATCTCCCCTTTTATATAAACAAAAACATATATGCTCGATACCAATTGCAAAAATAAACATGCATATATGATACCAATTGTAAGTAATCATGCATATAGAAAACTCATCAAATACTTACATGCATAAATAAAACTCCAAATTCCTTTCTTTCTTTTTGTATAAACATAAAGAATAGAACATGCATAGAGCATGCATATAAACTCAAAATCATTCTCCCCCTTTTTGTCAATCATCAACAAAAGGGAAAAAATAAACTTTTAAAAAAAATCTTTTCCTCCTTTTTGACAAATCAAAATAAAGAGATATATGCGATATATATTCATGAAGAGGAGAGACGTTAAGTTAATTCCCCCTGCATACATGCATTTACATGAAAAGAGATGACTAAACCCTAACCACATAAAGCATAATATACAATGTATAAAAGGAGATGTGAAGTTCCTACTACACACGTGTACTACATACCAAAGAAAGGTCAATCATTTCAATATGAAATAGACTCAACATGAATCTATATATAGGGAAGATGTTAAGCTTCCCTTGCATAATACAAATCAAAATATTATGATACCAATTGAAAAATATATCAATTTATGATAAAGGTACACAGCGAAACATCATGGTACCAATTGAAAATAAACAAAACTTTTTGAAGATACCAATTGAAAGTAAACAAAAATTTTAAAATACTAAAAGATACCAATTGAAAGTACACCAATTGAAAATATCTTGATACCAATTTAAAATGTCTTGTAAATCTTGATATCAATAGAAAGTGAAACATTGTATGTTTTTTATACCAATTGAAAGATATATATTGGAAATCTTGATACAAAATGAAAGTAACAACCAATTTCAAAATAACTTGATACCAAAAAAATATCTTGTAAATTTTTGATACCAATTGAAAGTAAAGAACCAAATTGATTTTGGTAAGCATAACTCATATCAATATAGATACCAATTTAAAATGAAACATGATACCAATATTGAAAATGTTAGTATATACCGAAACAAAGTATTTTTCATCATAAAGAATGGGAGTAAATTATCAATTGAAAATAAAATCGATTGAAAGATACCAATTGAAAGATAAAACATGAATTTTCTCCCTCTTTATGAAATACCAATAAAAATAATGCATAAGTTTGTATAAGATACTAATTGAAAAATGATTAACATTTAGGAGTAAAGCAAGCTTAGCATAAATATAATTTGTGCTTTAAGATGTAAAGATATAGTAAGCACAATCAAATCACATATATATGTATGAAAAAATAAATACAAATCAAAATTGATATTGGAATTTTTAAGCATACATATATAGAAAACACATATGAGTACAAAAAAAATATCAATTGAGATACCAATTGAAAATATGATGAGGATCAAGCGTTAACTCATACTACCTCCCTTTCATGCACATGTTAAAAAGATTTTCAATTAGGCTCACAAGGCATGGTCGCCCATCCGTCCGCCCTTGGGTTGGTGGGGTTTTCACAAATAAGTTTGAAAATAATTTTTACATAATTGAAAAACACTACCAAGTGAAGAATATGAACCAGTTTTAGGATAATTTTGAAAACTAGTACAAAATCCTTCAAGTAAGGAATAAAACATGAATATATTTCATGAAAAACATATAAGTCACATGATGATTGACACTCAAAGTTTATAAAACATATATAAAACTCATGAAAATAAAAATCATGAGTAAACAAGAATAATGTGGGTGCAAGAGTCATGTAATCAATGAAATCATGGGAATAGGCAATTTAGCTCAATATGAAATTCCTTCATAAACATGAAAAACATGAAAATTTAATTTTCACCAAAATAATTCAAACTTCAAGGTATATGTATGTTATGTCTAAAATAGAAGTATACATATATAACCAAACACAATTGAGTCCATAAAGAAATTTTGCATGAAACGCAAATGACTCAAGGGTATACATGTATATCTTAAAGTTTTGACAAAATTAAGATATACATGAAGCTAAACATATGAAAACATGTACAAAATGGGAATACAAGTTTAAAATGCATGAATCATCAAAACTAGGTTGTACTAGTACATCTAATGCGTACAAATGAGCAATTAAGCATAAACATAAAAAAATCAATTGTGGCTCATCACTTGTATAAAAATAAACACAAGTTTTAATGAAAAATTTAATCTAAACATGTAATCAAAAACATGAAGCACAAAGACATAAACCAATATGATCATTATGTAAATGCACATGTCTTAGAACTAGAATATACACAATAGTTAAATTAAAGTGAGCACACAAAAGTGTTAGTCCATATAAATATGGGTGTATCTCAAATACTAATCATGTATATCTCAAGTCTAATTAACATTGCATTTAACCATAATGAACATGAAAAACATGAAAACCAAACATGCTAAAAATTTAATATTATGAAAGCATGTAAACTAAATGAGAGTAAGAGATAGTTACCAAAACCTTTAAGGCACATCTCTAGATCTCCAAACCATGGTGATCCTCCCACCAAACTTCCCTTAAAAGTGATGCATCCAAAATTGTCACTGTTTTAGCTCGGAACGCATTCACCTCAAGGCACCAATAACTCTCACGTCATGTAAGAGCCCACACTTACATCAAATAAAATAGGGGTGGATTTTGATATCATACTCTCTTTGGTCCATGGGGGTTAGCACCTTTCCTAACCCAAACAAATCTATTTGCAAATTTTACATTATGTACTCTATCATAACAAAATTTTACACGGTGGCACTTACGTCCACAATGTGTACAAGTGTACACATGAACATACAAGGTGTCATGTGTGTGAGCATAAGAAGTATATGTATGCCGTGTATGGTGTGCATGCATATGTGGAACTTGTTTCTTTCGAAACATGGATTCCAACCGTGTGTGGTTCATGGCACATTGGCTCAAAGTGGAACCCAAACAATCAGCACTCTTCTTTAAAGCACATATATCATTTGCAATAATAGAAGAAGAGGTGGAGCATGCTATAGATACACTAGAAGGTGAGGCTACACTAGCATGGCAAACATGTGAAGACAAATTATTTTTTAAAGATTTATTTTCATTAGAAATTAAATCCAATTCCTTTGAAATAGAAATAATTTTGTTTTTCAAAGAATCATTTTCTTTTAAAATAAAAACAAGTTTTGAAGATAGAACTTCATTTTTCTTTAAAACTTCATCACAATCATTTTTACTTTTTAAGATTTTATTTTCATTTAAGGCAAGATCAAGTTGGGATTTCAATGAGTCCCTTTCTTTTGAAATCTCATCCCTTTCTTGCAAAGCTATGTTAAGTTTTGAAAACAAATCCTTATTTTCTTCTTTCATTTTAAAAGTTTTCTTTTTCAAGAGTTGGTATTTTTCTAATAGGTTTTTCAAACAATAGATAGTTCTTCATTTAAAGCATCGGCATCAACATACTCATCACCGGAAGAACTAGCACTATCATCTAGTTGAGTTTTCGAATTTACCTCAAGGTAGTCATTCCCTTGAACCATGTAGCAAGCTTATTCGGATTCATCCTCACTAGATTCCTTCTCCACAATGTTTGGCGTTTGAAGCTTTGGAGATAACAAGGTATTCCACACTGCAAAAGCGGAATCACCATGAGAAATCATAGACAAATATTCTTTGCTTAATGTGTTTCTAAGTGCCTCTAGAGCTTGTGCATTAGCCTCTATATGCTTGCTATTATCAAGATAAGATTTCTTGGTAGCGGCAAGGTAAATATGCATTCCTAGGGTCTTGAGATACATACTCATCTTAAGCTTTCACATATCGATATTAGAAACATCAAACATGGGAGGGGCAAGGTAATCCATGAGTGTGTGTAAACAAATAAGTGTGCAAATGCAAATACTAGATTAGCAACCAAGATCTCACTCCTAGGTGGTTAAACCTAATATCAGGAGCGTAGGCTCTGATACCAATTGAAAGTATACCTAGAGGAGGGTGAATAGGTGTAAGGCTAATCTAATGACAAATGATGCAGAATTAAAAACAAAATGCAACACACTTAGTGTAACCAAAGAGTGTAGCCGAATTCCCGGTGAAGGGCTCTGGACTATCTCCTCTAAATTCCTCTAAATAAGAGTTGAGGTGCTATGTAAAGCTCTCTTGGTTTAACACAAGTATGGCACACAATCAAACCCAAGCACATATATGATATGAACAATATGATGCAATGCTCAATGAGAGAGAGAGAGAGAGTTAAGAGATAGTGGATCAATCGCAAACAACAAGTTATGTTTCGAGGTTCGAGCCACTGCTCTACGTCCCCACCTTCACACAGAAGGATTTTCACTATATCGTCCATACAAGACTTCCCACATAGGGAACCTGCACTGAGGATTTAGGTATACAATTTTGGAGTACACAACTCCTCTCTCCAATAAACACAACCTCTACACAAGAGCACAACTACAATCACCTCTACACTTAGAGGGATAGGCACTTAGCCAAACAATAATCAACCTCTCAATAGAGGGATAAGGCTCAAAGCCAACAGCACCACAATCGCCTCTACACTTAGAGGGATACCAACACAACCTCCACACTACCTCTACACAAGAGGGAACTCAAATAAAAGAAGGTTTACAACTCTTAGTGGTCTCAACAACCCCAAACCAATTTTCCTCACAAAACAAGATCCTAATAGATAGGATAGATATGATAGCTCGAGTGTGAGAAAATAAAGAGTTTAGAAAACAAATCACAAAGAAAAACTCTTAAAAAAACTTCTAGATAGCTATAGAAATGAAGATCAAAAACTAATTCCCAAAGACTCTATTTTTCTTTGATTTTTCCAACCCTTTAAAAACAAATAAAGATAGATTTTTTAAACCCATACACTTTTGAAACTTTGCTGTAAAACACTTGTAAAGATGAGAAATTTTCTCTTCTAAAATCTTAGCTAAAACAGCTCAAGAGTATGGGTATTTATATCCTTCAAAAGTTCTGCCCGTTGGCAGCCAGGAAAGGTCAGAAATGACCTTCCGGTTGACCGCCCGGTCGACCGGCCAACGGTTATTTTTATGACAGTTGAGCCACCGGTCGACCGGAACTGGATACAGAGAGCAGCAGCTCTCTGCCGGTCGACCGCCCGGTCGACCGGGCCATTTTCAGAGTGCAAACCTCTCTGGCAGCCGACCGACCCGGTCGACCGGCCTTCCAACCATTTGGCTTATGCACGTCTGTGCACATCGATCGACCGGACCGGTCGACCGACGCCTGCCTCAGTCGACCGTTTGGTCGACCTGCAGACAGCCAGGTCTAAACTTTATGGGGATTAAAAACTAGTTTTTTTACCTTTGATTAAATCCCATAAAATCACATAAATTCCACAAAAATATGTTCTTATAAGATCTTTGAAATACAAATATGTGTGAGTAAAATTCAACACATATTATAAACATTTTGAACCATTTTTGTGATATTGAAATTAGGCTTAAATATAAAAACCATATTTTTCAAACTTTAGATTTTTGAAATGGAAAACCGTTTTCTCTAAAACTCATATAAATACAAAAACATGATATTGAAACAAATTTGAAGCATATTGTATATGGATAGAATCCAATATACATATAAAGATATATATCTATGTTTTTGACATGAAGTCCAAAATCGGTTAAACAAAAACCAAAACGAATAAACTTAAAACTTGTGTGTGTATGTGAACTTGAGCATATCAACACTATCTAACCTTTACAAGATCTAAACACTAAACACAAACCGCGGTCTTCGTGTAGAACTCCGTGTCTAAGTCGACTAGATCCAAACGCGATCCAACGAGCTTAACTCCAACCGAATACTAGATGCGATCTTGACGCTCGAGCTCTTGAATCTACATATGAAAGCTCCAAAATATCTTTGTTGAAGCTAATCACCTAATAATATCTTGATCAAGTATCTGAAATTAAATATCACAAGATTATTAGTAAACTATAACTACATGAGTTAATCATCATCAAAACTAGAGTGAAGGGCCTCTGGGCCAACACCCTCCTACGAAGAAGAGGACATTTTTTAAAAAAAACCTTTTTGGGAGTGAACTTTTGGACTTTTGATACGGCCACTTGAGATTCTAATACTTTGACACTTTTAAACTTTTAATATCTTCAGACTTAACTTAAGAATTATAATTAAGTTCCTCCTCCTCCCCGTGGCTTTTTCCAATTAAGGATTTTTACGTAAAATCCTGTTTGTCTCTCTTTTTTATGCTATGCTTTATTTACGTACACTATCCTACTTCATATTCGCTTGTGGTGAGAACCAACCGTCTTAATCACTTATGGTGAAAATCACCATCACAAGTTTATATTATTGACAATAAGAAAGAAACAATCAAACTATAATATTGTATATGGTATGTGTTATGACAATGAGCGCATTAATCCAATGAAAGTATCAAACCTGCATAGAATTCATATAACCAAAAACTATAATAACTTTTACTTGAATTCATCATCGTATATCTCCACAACTAAAATAACTATTATTAGATTTATAATATCATATTTCTTCTCAAAGATGAGAGGATCATCTAATAATCTAAAAGGTCATGAACAATTTTTTTTCCTTTTAAGCGTATGACACTATTTTTTTAGATTCAAGTCTTAATGTATCTTTCAGTGAGAGTTGATTCATTTGTAAAAATGTGAGAGTAGAATTGTGACAAATCTCAAGCTCAAGTCTTGTATACAGCTTACGTTTCACCAAAAAAAAAAAAAAATCTTCAGACAAACATTCCAAGAAGAAAACATGCATGTGGTTTCACATGGGTCCCAGATCTAGTAACATTATAATACATGTTGTTCCACAAAGATTCACAATTTGGCTGGTTCAAGTATGTTGGCCTAACGTTGTCTACATTCTTCATAAAATGAGCATAAATTTTCTTATTGGTTGCACCTTTATTTCTATTTTTTACTCCTTTGACTCTCTAAATATTAACTTTAAACATTAAATACTATTAAAAATTCGAGATCCCTGACATTGAGTTCCATTTATTTATTTTAAGAGACCAGTCGACGGACAGCTCATTGAGGGAGGCTGATGACTTTCTCTGCAATCCATTAACGTGTGGAAAACAACCGAAAAAATTTTGCTCACTGCAGGAGCCCCTGGTGAGCAAAATAAACTCCAAACAACGCGGGGAGCCTCCTGCGGTGGGAAAAAAAAAACTCTAAACAAACAGAGTCGGTTCATAAAATCTCTTATAATATGTGTGTGAGACCCACACAAATAACATATTATAAGAAAATTAATACTCGTATCAATGCATGATTAGTTCTCTTATTATACGCGTGTGTGACTCACAAACATGAACCGAATACGAAAAAAAATCAGGCCAAATGTCTTGTCCAGCAAGCAACCTCCGCTGATTTGAGCTCAGCACTGTGACAAATTTGCTCTTGCATGTGCCTATGTCATCATTTTCTCATCTCTTAGAGAACAATACAGTGCACAAGGCTCCTCCCATTGTCGGCACCAATCAGAGGCCATCTTATCTAGAATACCTCTTGGCTTCTCCGTGCTTGGCCTCTAGCTTACAAAAAGATATACGACGACGCCTGGTCGAAACGGGCCCCACACATCATTGACTGGGGACGAGATGAGCAAGGTCCCTGTCTCTTAGAAAGTAAACAAACCCCATTGAATTCAACAATGGATCCGGCCTCAATATAGTATGCACAAAGTTGTGCACAGATGGAAAATAGTATAAGAAAATTGCTGCCATACTTCAAATTCTCAGCATCGAGTCCTCTCTATTAACTTCATCTCTTCCTCTTCTCTTATATCGCCTGGCCCCTTTACTTCATTTCAATACAAAAATGACCAAGCAAGTCATCATTACAAACGGATGCGATGAACAGAGACCTCACTTTGTGCTCGTCCCTCTCATGGCCCAGGGCCACATGATCCCCATGGTCGACATGTCCCGTCTCATCGCCGGCCGCGGCTCCCTGGTCAGCTTCATCACCACTCCGGTCAACGCGGCCCGAATCAGGCCCGTCATCGATCAGGTGAAGGCCGCCGGGATGCCAATCCGATTCATCGAGCTCAAGTTCCCCTGCGCCGAAGCAGGCCTGCCCGAGGGATGCGAGAATTTAGACCTCCTCCCATCCAAGGATCTAATCAGGAACTTCTTCACGGGAATCAGCCTGCTTCGACGACCCTTGGCGCTCTACCTCCGTGAGGTTGAGCCTGTCCCGAGCTGCATCATCACTGACTATTGCAACTCATGGACGGCAGAAGTCGCTCGGGAGCTGAACATACCGCGAATTATCTTCCACGGCCCGTCCTGCCTCTTCATTCTCTGCATGCTCAACGTGCACGAGCGCAAGGCGTATGATGGTGTCGACGACGAGTTTGAGCCCGTAGTCTTGCCGAATTTGCCGCATAGAATTGAGGTCACCAGGGCCCAAGCACCAGGCTGGTTCCCTGGGCCTGACTGGGAAGACATCAACAACAAGTCAATAGAAGCAGAAGCGTCTGCAGATGGTGTTGTCCTAAACACTTTCTGTGAGCTTGAGGCCGAGATCATCGACTACTACAAGAAGGCGATCGGGAAACCAGTTTGGCCCATCGGTCCGCTGTCGCTCTACAACAAGGATTTCACCAGCAAGACTTCCAGGGGTAAAAGGTCGAGCATAGACGAGCTTCAGGTTTTGAGCTGGCTGGACTCCAAGGAGCCGAAATCAGTGGTGTATGTCAATTTCGGTAGCCTCGTCCGAACCAAACCTTCGCAACTCATCGAGATAGGACGCGGGTTGGAAGCATCAAACAAGCCGTTCATTTGGGTGATCAAGGAAGCCGACAAATGTCAGGAGATCGACAAGTGGATGTCGGAGGGGTTCGAGGAGGGGACGAAGGAGAGGGGCCTCGTAATCACGGGGTGGGCGCCTCAAATGGTGATCCTGTCCCATCCTTCCATCGGTGGATTCGTGACACACTGCGGGTGGAATTCGACACTGGAGGCAATCTGCTCAGGAGTGCCTATGATTACATGGCCTCACTTTGCCGATCAATTCCTCAACGAGAAGTTGGTCGTCGAAGTGCTTAAAATCGGCGTTTCCGTGGGGGTTAAGATACCGGTTTATTATGTAAAGGAGGACGAGGTAGTGGTAAAGAGGGATGAGTTGAAGAAGGCTATTGTAAGCTTGATGGACGAAGGAGAAGAAGGCGGCGAGAGGAGGAAGAGGGCCGCGGAGTTTGCAGAGAAGGCTCGAAAGGCAATGGAAGAAGGGGGATCTTCTTATGAGAACTTGACCCTCTTCATCGAATACTTTCAAGAGAAATCAAAGTAGGCTAGTTTTACTTGCATCTAGTATTATTGGCATATACATTGTAGTGAACGCATTGAATGAATAATTCAAATAAGCTTTCTGTAGTTTGCCAGTAATACTGGGTAAGTATTTCGCATGGTTTGAAAAGATGTCGGTCATTTATTTCATGTCAATTTACACGTCAGCTGTCATCTAGTCACACAATCTCCACGTGAAATTTTAAAGATTCGCATTAGTAGCCAGACCCTCCCCTTCACCAATATTCAGAAGAATTCAGGGTATTCATAGACCATCTACCAACTCTTCTCTCCCGACTTCTCTCTGACTGACTTTGACAAGCGAAAGAGTGGGGACATCTGTAGTGGTCAAAATTTAACCCAAATAAGATCATGACATGTGTTCCAGCAACTTAACGCCTCCGTCACTCCAAACCCATTCTAGAAATTGTTCCTCGCCTTGAGGACACTTCTGTCACGGTAGCTCCGATGCTCCCAGCCATCATGAAGTCACATCTTCTCGAAGATTTCAGCTCTGCGCAAGATACCTTTGACAATAAATCATCCATGATCTTCGCCTTCACTTACATCACAGCAACGGATCATTCCTGATCTCTGCATTCAGTTTCGCCATAACAACGGATCATCCTTGATCTTCGCCTTCAGTTTCGTAACCTGACCTCTCTCATATTCATAACTTGAAACACCCTTCAGCCTAAATAGTAAGTGATTGAGGTGGGACTCTCTGCACGCAATTTCAACAATCAAGTGCCAATAATGACGACAGTTACAATAAATCTATATGTGCAGATCATGTGGCTGCGGATATTACATCCTTTCCATCTGCCTACATGCACACATATCAGATCGAGTATAAATATGCCTTCTTCATCAACGGAAAGGGGGCTGGCCTCTATCATTACACCCAAGCTAAGAGAAACATGAACGACATTTATAATTCCTTTAAATTGATGAATTATAGTGAACCTTCGTCCTGCTCTCCGTGATTTCTCGCAAATTAAATTTCCACGTAAAAAAGATCATGTGCATCTTGTGTTGTACTTTATTTTCTTTTGTACTCTAAATCTCCATTCAATTATATTCTCGCTTATAGTGTAGATTGGCCGTCAGATTATTCGCAACGGAAAATTTCCACCACAAAACTCTTAATATAATTAAATTAATAAACACCTCTTTAAATCTTGGCAAACAAACCACGCCAAATGTTTTGTCCAGCAAGCAAACTCCATTGATTCGTGCTCAGAACTGTGACAATTTAATTTTGCTCTTGGATTAGCCTATGTCATCACTTACACATCTCTTAAAGAACAATCCAGTGCACAAGGCTCCTCCCATTGTCGTCATCAATCAGAGACTTTCTTATCAAGAATAACTCTTGGCATCTTTGTCGAACGGGCCGGTGACGACATGAGCAAGGTCCCTGTCTTCTAGAAATTAAACAAACCCCATTGAATTCAACAATGGATCCGGTCAAAATATAGTATGGCCCAAAGTTGCGTGCTGATTAAAGATAGTACTAGCAGAAGAAAATCGCGGCCATACTTCAAAATCCAAGCATGGAGTCCTCTCCATTAAACTCATCTCTTCCTCGTCTCCCTCGCAAACATTTTGTGCCCCCCTTGCTTCATTTCCTAAAAAAACTAACCAAGCAAGTCATCATTACGAACGGCCGCAATGATCAGAGACCTCCCGTTGTGCTCGTCCCTCTCATGGCCCAGGGCCACATGATCCCTATGGTCTACATGGCCCGACTCATTGCGATTGCGTCTTTCTAGTCAGTTTCATCACCACCCTGTGTAGGCTGTCTAAAAATCACTGAAGACAAGTCATCAAAAAGTAGAATCCAAACTCCAGACGCAAGACTAATCATTGCCACCAGCGCAGCACCAAGACAAGAGGGTTGAAACCCGCTTCTCAACATCACTGCAATGACCAAGACGCAGAGCATGAAAGCCGCGTCTCAGCATTACTGCAGTACCAAGACGCGAGGGTTGAAACCCGCGTCTCAACATCACTGCAATGACCAAGACACGGAGCATGAAAGTCACGTCTCAGCATTACTGCAGTACCAAGACTCAGAGTCCAAAGCCCACATCTCACGTGAAGCTTGACGCAGAATTTGAAGCTCGTGTTTCTCAAGCATCACCTCAATGACAAAACACGAGGCGCAAAACCCTGCGTCTCGATTATAACTGCCCTCATTACTGGGTCAATTACTGCCCACGTAATGAGGGATTTAACCCCCATTATGGAGTGTTTTTAAGGAACACTTTTACCCCCTGAAACCTCTATAAATAGCCCAGTTTGCTATGGAAGAGGGGTCGGGAAAAATCTGATCAGAAGAACTTCGGTTGTAAGCCGTAGAAGGACCAAGATATCCAGCTAAAAGAAAGAGAGAGTTCAACTCTTCTAACAACTTGCTGCCTAAAGTCTCTTTGAGATTCTTATTGGACAGAAGCTGTGTTACTTCATTCACCATCCAAAGAGAAGATTCCCAAGAAGCCTTGACGTTCACCCGGTCAACAGAAAACAAGATTCACTTTCCATCGCTACATCAAGAACCCGGCTTTAAAAAAGGGGAGATTTGAGCTTGAATATCTCCCCTCTCTTGTGAAAGGATTATTGATCCGTTGCAATTTCTTTACCATCAAATAAAGAATTTACACCTCGATCTTCGATTTTCCCACCAAATAAGAGCTGACGACTCCGCTGGGGACTACATTCTCTACCGATGAGGCGCAAGATGACGTCACCTACATGAGAAAAATGGTCGAATCACTCATTGTCGAGTTCGATCAGGCAAAATATAAAGAGTTCCTCTCTTCTGGCTCCAAGAGCCCTAGAGTGCGGCAGTACCGCAAGGTCTCCTCGGGCACCCGCTCTCCAGTTCACTCTGAGATCCCTTCAGATACGATTGACAAGAAGAGTATCATGGCTAGTCATATCACACGTAACACCCGCATCAACGTCTCCCATGAGCCGCGAGGTTAGCGTTGCTGATATTCAACCCGTTCATGCCCGTCATCTTCCTCAGTCCCAAGTCACCGGGGGTTCCCAGCAACCTGAACGGCGTAACCGGAATGCTGAACGACGACAGAGATGACGTGCGCGTCAACTACATGCGCGAGAATCTGGAACAATTACCTATCCAACAGATACAGAACGCAAGGCTCAAGTCCGCGTCTCTCCTGAACCACGTCAGACGCGCTAAGTTCGCGTTTGGAGACCTAAACGCGACGCCCGCCAGGCCTGCGTTTCTGAAGCTCCACTTCTCAAACGCGACGTTCAGCAGCGCGAGGTCCGTACCTCTTCTCAGAGACACAAGACCCACGTCTTCCCAATCAGACGCGGAATTGAGAAAATCTGAGTATCTCAACTGTCGCTAGCTAAACGCGACAACCAATAACGCAAGGTCCGCATCCCTTCTCAGTAGAGACGCCAGGCCTGTGTTCTCGAGCTGAAATGCGAGAGCCGCGTCTGTTTTACAGGACGTAAGCTCCGTGTCTCAGAACCCTGCGCCTCAGCTTTGCGACGCAAGGATAGCTCTCAGAAGCTGAAAAGCCCTCGATAATCCGAGGCTGATCTCTTTGGTCCTCCTCCGATAGATCTAAGAGATTATTTGACGAAGAAAAGGAGTGCTAATCAGATCACTCCGTCTTATTGCTGTGAACGACTCATCACGGCAATGCTCTCTTAATGCCGCTGCAGCTCACAGACAAGCAAACAGTCGGTGTTCAGACGATTGACCTCAACCTGGCCACGAAGCAGCGAAAGGAAGAGTTAGTCAAAACATTTTTGGAATGATTTTAGAATATGGCACACCGATGTCCCAGCGGTATAACCCAGGCCACCCTGGTAGAAACTGTAGGATCACCTAGAGGGGGTGAATAGGTGATGGCTAATCTAATGGTCACTAAATGCAAATAATGCGAAAGTACAAACTATTATGACCTAAACAAACTATTTAAACTAAACACTACGTATAACACAAGAGTGTAGCCGAATTCCCCGTGAAGGGCTCTGGATTAACTCCTCTAGATTCCCCTAGATAAGGGTTGAGGTGCCGCGTTGGCTCTCTTGGTTAAATACAAGTGTTAGCAAACAAACAAAGCATGTATATCAATTAAGCACAAATGTATATCATGCATATAAAGATAAAGACAAGATAAGTATGCAAGATATAAACAAAGAGACAAAGAGAGAGAGTGAGCAATCGCAAACACAAGGGATTTGTTTCGAGGTTCGAGCACCTTTGCTCTACATCCTCGCCTTCGACACACGAAGGATTTCCACTATAATCGATCCCAATGGATCACTCCTCAGCGCCGCAACACCTACAAGCTCTCGGACTCTCTAGCCCGTACACACCGCAAGCCCACCGGCTCGCCGAGGCCGCACCTCAAACAAAGAGTTCGCACCCGAACTTGAAACACCGAGTCCTCACTATGACCCGAAACAATGCGAACACAACCGTCCGCCTCCTCAAGGAACAAAAATGAACTTTGGTGATTACAACTCTTGATCACCTAAAATCCTCTCACAACAAATCCCTATAGGTAGATATAGCAATGGAAAGCTCAAGTGTTTGTGTGAGAAAACTAGGATGGAAATGGTGGAGGAAAACTCAAAGAATCACTTTTAAAAGCACTCTTGATAAACTCTCCTTTTGATAGAAAATATTTGCTCTCAATTTTGTGGAGAAAAACCTCTTAAAAGAATAAGAAAAACTGGCACAAAAACTCTCCTAAAATCTTAGAGAAAACAGCCCCCAAATGGCCCAATTTATAGGGCTCCAAAAACTAGCCGTTGGAGGCCTGACAGAACTGTAGGTCGACCGCCCGGTCGACAGGCCAACGGTCATATTTCAGACCGTTGAGCCATCGGTCGACCGGTCAGTCGACCGAGGCCAGGATACAGAGAGCAAGTCTATCTGTCCGGTCGACCGCTCGGTCAGCCAGGGCCTTTCCAGAGAGCAGAGCTCTCTGGACGGTCGACTGGGTCGGTCGACCGGCCTCCTGCCAGAACTGGCGTGCACGTCTGTGCACGTCGGTCGACCGTCCCGGTCGGCCGGTTGAAGCCAGTACAGAAATAAAATCCCATAAAATCATAGAAGATCTACAAAAATAGTTTTACCAATATACTTTGATAAACAAACATGCTTGCACAAAATCAAGGCATGTTACAAATGATTTGGACTATTTTTGTAATATGGAAATATTTGTTCAAATGAAAACAGTATTTTTCCAAACTTGATTTTTCAAAACTTGTTTTTCCAAAACTTCACCAAATACAAAAATAAGATATTTAAACTCTTTTAAAGTATAGTGTGTGTGGATATGATCCACTACACAAACATGGTGAAATATCTATGTTTTTAACATTATGCACTAAACATGATTTTGGATAAAACATGTAAACTTGAAAACCAAAAATCAAACATGTATTTTTTAAAATAGAAAATCTTTTATAAAAATAAAACTATCAAGAGTGTGTGTGTATATATGCACTTGAGCAATCCACCAACTATTCTATCCTTTACATTTTAACTAAAAACAAAATCTTCTAAAAACAAACCTAGACTCAAGTCTTCATCTTCTTGAAGTCTTCACTTGAAGCCTTCTCATCTTCTTGACTTGGTCTAAACACGATCCAATGGCTCTTGGATCAAACCGTGCTAGCTCCAAAACTTGACTTCAAATCCTTTATTGAAGCTATGCACCTACTAAATCTTGATCATAAATCTGTCACTAATTAAACACAAGATCATTAGTACTATAACTACATGAGTTGATCATCATCTAAACTAGAGTGATGGGCCTTTGGGCCAACAATCTCCCCCTTTTTGATGATGACAAAACTCATGAAGTTATATATGCATGGATTAAAGTAAAGCTTCAAAGAAGCTCCCCCTTAACTCATGCATAACAAACAAACAAAAAATATGCAATGTATGCTCATAAACATGTATGCAAATGAAGGAGATAAACATGCTAATCAAGCATAAAACAAAATCACAAAATCTTTTTCTCCTATTTGCAAAACAAAACATATATGTATAAACACAAATACTACTCTCCCTTAAGTAAGGAAAACAAATACTTCTCCCCCTTAAGTAAGGAAAACATGCATATATCTCAAATACTTAAACATGCATATATCTCAAATACTTCTCCCCCTTTTTGTCAATCATCAACAAAGGGGTTAAAGTAAAAACTGAAAAAAACACCTAGAGGGGGGTGAATAGGTGTTAATGCTAATCTAGAACTAAATGCAAAACTAAGTGCGCTAAATGCGGAAGCTAATGCAAATCTTGCACAAACTTAATACAACACAACAAGTGTAGCCGAATTCCCCGTGAAGGGCTCTGGACTAACTCCTCCTGATTCCCCTTGAATGGGTTGAGGTGCTATGTGAAGCTCTTGTTGGTTAAGTATAAGTTAGGCACACACACAATCAAGCCAAGCATATAAGGATGAACAATATGAATTATGCAAGGCACAACAAGCAATAAATGATATGAATGAAGTATGATGCTTTGCACAAATGTAAAGAGAGAGAGTTAAGAGACAAGTGGATCAAACGCAAAGACCAAGATATGTTTCGAGGTTCGAGCACCCAGCTCTACATCCCCGCCTACACCACCGTGTAGGATTTCCAATCCACTATAACGTCTACCGAGGACTCCCACCGAGGAACCTTCACAAGAAGGATTTTTACAACAAGGGAGTACCGAACTCCTCTCTCAAACAACCACCTCACAACCGAGGGGTAGGCCCGTAGCCAAACAACCACAACAACACCTCTACCGAAGAGGGTTTACAAACCAACACTCCACCTCTCACTAGAGGGAGCAAACCAATCACCCGATCACCTCTACCGAAGAGGGATGCAACAAGAATAAGGGTGTACAACAAGTGGTTCCAAGACCACAAACAATCTCTCTTTCTTTTTCCTTTTTCACAAAACAAGATCCTAATAGAATACGATAGATGATATAACTCAAGTGTGGAAATCTAGGTGTTTTTGGAAACAAGTAACAAAGAAAATACTTGGGAAAATTCTTGTAAAAGATGGAGAATGAAAACCAATACAAATATCCCAAATTCCTATTTTCTTTGATTTTCCAAAAACCCAAAACAAAACAAAGATGAAATCTTTTTGGCACTTAAACTCTTTTGAAAACTTGTAAAAACACTTCAGAAAGATAGGAATTTTTGCTCTTGAAAATCTTGGAGAAAACCTCAAACAAATGGGGTATTTATAGCCCCATCAGAAAACTAGCCGTTAGGCTGAGCTGGCAGCCTGACAGGCTGCCGGTCGGCCGGCACGGCCGACCGCCAACGGTCTAAAATGTGACCGTTGGGCAACCACGGTCGACCGGCCCGGTCGACCCAAACAAACAGAGAGCAGAGCTCTCAGACCCGGTCGACCCGGACGGTCGACCGTCCCAGAGCTGCCAAATGTGCACAGATTTGTGCACGTCGGTCGACCGACCCGGCCGACCGACTTCAGCCAAGTCGACTAATAAACTGACTTAGTCGACTGGTTGAGTCTGGAACTGAAAACTGGGTCAGAAAACTAGTTTAAAAATATTTTGAAAAATCTTTTAAGTCTTCTAAAAATTCCACAAAACTTGTTTTATCATTTTATGTTGAAACACAAACAAGTGATAAAAATTTCAAGACATATATCAATCATATCAATTCATTTTTGAGTCTTGCAAATTTTATTAAAACCAACACTTGTATTTTTTTTCAAACTTGATTTTTCAAAAACATGAATAGGATAGTCAAAATAAGTTTGTATAAGTCATGTAGGCATGCATGTATAACTAAAATACATCTATTATACATATAAACAATGTAAACTTGTTTTGATCAATCTATTCATGAAAACACATATCGGTTAAACTAAAAACCGAAAAACCAATATCCAAACATAAAACTTGTGTGTGTTGTGCACTTGAGCATATCAACTATACTAAGCTTTACAAATGGATCTAAAACACACTATCTAAACTATGGATACCTAAGTCTTCTTGATGATCTTCATCTTCAAGTTGACTTGCTCCAAAACTCCATCCAAGGGCTAGGCAATGTGTGATCTTGAAGCTTTGGCCCTAGAATCAACATGAAAAGCTTCTAAACACCTTGTTGAAGCTAATCACCAACTAATATCTTGGTTAATGATCTGAAACTTAAACAATACAAGATTATTAGTAAACATAACTACATGAGTTAATCATCATCAAAACTAGGGTGGAAGGCTTTTGGGCCAACAATCTCCCCCTTTTTGATGATGACAAAACTCATGGAGTTATATATGCATGGATTAAAGTTAAGCTTCAAAGAAGCTCCCCCTTAACTCATGCATAAAAAATTAAACAAAAGATATGCAATGAATGTACATAAACATGTATGCATCAACATGCATAAAACAAATAAACATGTTCTAGAAGCTCTAGTTTTACCAATTAAATTAATAAAGCATTAACAAAAACACTAGATGCTCTAGATACCAATAAAACACCAATAAAACTTAATATATGCAAAAAAACATAAGTATGCATATATAAACCAAAATCTTTCTCCCCCTTTTTGTCAATCATCAACAAAAGGGTAAACAATCAAAACAATAAATGAGGGGTAAAAATCTTTCTCCCCCCCCTTTTTGTCAATCAAAACAATAAAACAATGTTATCCCCCTTTTTGTCTAAAAATAAAAACAAGGTCAATAAGGGGTGACAATCAATTAGGATATCAATTGAAAATATGTCAATGAAGCATCTTGATATTAATTGAAAATAAACAAAATTTTAGATACCAATTTAAAACATAAGACATCTTGATATCAAAAGATAGTATTTTTTTTTAAACCAAATGACTATTTTCTATCATAAAGTAAGGGAGTGGAAATACAAGTACCAATTGAAATATGAAAAACGAATTTTTCCCCCTTTATGAAATACCAAAAACTATGCTTAGGCTTGAAATAAGATACCAATTGAAAACTAAATCAATTGAAATAAAGTTGAAGTTCAAGCTTTAGCATAAACAAGATTTGTGCTTAATATATAGAAATATAGTAGCACAAATAAAATAAGTATATGTGTATGAAATAGAATGAGTACCAATCACTAATAGATGATACCAATTGAAAATATACATACACAATAAACATATAAGTATACAAAAAGGATAAAATGATACCAATTGAAAGAGTTCAATGATACCAATTGACATAACAATAAGTTCAAGTGTATAACTCATAACCTACCACCCTTCATATGTTCAAGATTAAAATGATTTTTACTATAAAGCATACTTGAGCATAATCGCCCATCCATCCTCCCATAGATGGTAGGGGTTTCAAAAATAGATTTGAAAATAAGCTTAATTTGAAAAACTCTATCAAAATGAAGAATACCGTAACTAGCTAAATGAAGAATCTTATAAACTAGTACGAAATCCTTCAAGTAAGCAATAAAACAAAATTATTTTTCATGAAATATGAAATCCACATGATAATCAACACTCTAATTCAATTTAGCATAAATATGACTCATGAAAACAAAACATGAGCAAGCAATAAATGTGAGTGTACAAATAAAGTGTGAATATCATAATCATGAAAATTTTCATTAAGCTCAATATTCCTTAAAAACATGAAAACATGAAAGCATAAAAATCATCTAAACTATTTAATCTTCAAGGTGTATGTATGTCTTATATAAACTAAAGCATACATACATATCCAAAACACAACGAGTCCACAAAATATATGCATTAAGGCACGTGGCTCAACAAGGATAAACATGTATATCTAATAGTTTGGACAAGATAGACATATACATGAAGTTAAACAATTAAACACAAAATCAAGAAAAACTAAATCTTCATCAAAACAAATTTCATTTCAAGGTATATGTATGAATTGTCAACACAATAAGTATACATACATATCCCTAAACACGATTGAGTCCATATATATAGATTTGCATGAAAGGCAAATGACTCAAGGAGTATACATGTATATCTTAAAGTTTGGCAATAATACACATATACATGAAGTGAAAACTCATAAGACAAAATCAAAAATGGAATACAAGTTTGAAACGTATGAATCATCAAAACTAGACTATACTAGCACATCTAATGGGTTCAAATAAGCATTAAGTACAAACATATATAAAGATTTATTTGTGGCCCACTATATGTACAAATATAAATCTTCTAGTTTTAATGAAAACTAACACTCAATCATATATTCAAAACATGAAGCATCAAAAACAAATATAAAATCATCATGATAAAACTAAAACATGATTATTATGTAAATTCACATGTATTAAATTCATGATGTACATTATAACTTAAACAAAAGTGAGTACACTAAGTATAGAGGTTCATATAAGCATGTGTGTCTCAAATACTATACATGTATGTCAAGGATCTAATAAACATGGTATTTACATACTAATCCATAGACAATAAAACATGCTATAAAACATCAAAACATGCTAATAATGATAAGAATGAAAAGCATGTAAATAATAAATGGGAGTAAAGGATTGTTACCAAAACCGAAGAAGCAACTCTCCTTGTCTCCAAAACATGGTGGTCCTCTCCACCAAATCTTCCCTTGAAAGTGATGCATCCAATTGATTTCCTTTAAGTACGGAACGCATCCACTCCAAGGTACCGCTACTCTCACGTCATGTGAGAGCCCACACCTACATCAATTAAAGGAGGGGTGGTCTTTGGTACCCATACTCTTTTGGGTCCATGGGGGTTAGTACATTTTCTAACCCAAACAAAATTCTTTGCTAAATTATCAACATGTATTCTATCATAGCAAAATTTAGCAAGGTGGCCCTTACGTCCACAATGTGTACAAGTGTACACATGAGCATACGTGTGATGGTGTCCGTGGGAAGCATGTGTATGCCGTGGAGGGTGTGCATGCATAAAGAATGAAACTAGTTTCTTTCGAAGCAAGGTTTCCAAACGTGAGTGGTTCATGGCACGTTGGCTCATAGTGGAGCCCAAACAATCCATTTTCTTCTTAATTAAATTTATATCATTTTCAATCAAAGAAGAAGTGGAGCATGCAATGGGTGAAGTGTGTGATACTACCCTAGCATGGCAAACATGTGAAGCAATATCATTTTTCAAAGATTTATTTTTATTTAAATAAATTTCTAATTCTTTTGAAACAAATTCAATTTCTCTTTCCAAAGAATCATTATCTCTTAAAACACATTCAATTTTTGAAGACAAAATATTATTATTTTTCAAAATTGATTCACAATTATTTTTATTTTTCAACAAATCATTTTCTTTTAGTGCAAGATCTAGTTGAGATTTTAATGAATCCCTTTCATTAGCAATCTCCTCTTTCTCTTGCAAAACAATATCAAGTCTAGAATGCAAATTTTTATTTTCTTTTTCAATTTCTAGACTTTTCTTTTTCAAAATCTTATATTTTTCTATCAATTTTTCACAAACTATAGATAGTTCTTCATTTAAAGCATGGGGATCAACAAAATCATTTGAAGAACTAGCACAATCATTACTATCTAGTTGAGATTCCGATTGTACCTCAAGGGAGTCATTCCCTTGGACCGTATAGCATTGTTGTGGCTCGGATTCTCCACTAGATTCCTCTTCTTGTTGGATAGGCAATTGAAGTTTGGAGGAGGTGGTGGTTGTCAATGAATTCCACACTGCAAAGGCGGAATCAAAGTTAGAAACACGCAAAAGATATTCTTTAGGAAGTGTGCTTCTAATGGCCTCAAGGGCTTGTGCATTGGCCCCTATATGCTTGCGGTCACCAAGATAACATCTCTTGGTAGCGGCAAGGGAAACATGTAAGCCTAGGGTTTGGAGGTAAATGGACATCTTAGTCTTCCAAACAAGAATGTTGGAAGGGTCAAACATAGGTGGGGTCATGAAGGCCATGGGTCCAAACTATATGTGTGCAAACAAGCAAATGCAAACAATAGATTAGCAAGCAAGGATCTCACTCCTAGGATGTTAAGCCTAAGTATCAGGAGCACTAGCTCTGATACCAATTGAAAAAAACACCTAGAGGGGGGGGTGAATAGGTGTTAATGCTAATCTAGAACTAAATGCAAAACTAAGTGCGCTAAATGCGGAAGCTAATGCAAATCTTGCACAAACTTAATACAACACAACAAGTGTAGCTGAATTCCCCGTGAAGGGCTCTGGACTAACTCCTCTTGATTCCCCTTGAATGGGTTGAGGTGCTATGTGAAGCTCTTGTTGGTTAAGTATAAGTTAGGCACACACACAATCAAGCCAAGCATATAAGGATGAACAATATGAATTATGCAAGGCACAACAAGCAATAAATGATATGAATGAAGTATGATGCTTTGCACAAATGTAAAGAGAGAAAGTTAAGAGACAAGTGGATCAAACGCAAAGACCAAGATATGTTTCGAGGTTCGAGCACCCAGCTCTACATCCCCGCCTACACCACCGTGTAGGATTTCCAATCCACTATAACGTCCACCGAGGACTCCCACCGAGGAACCTTCACAAGAAGGATTTTTACAACAAGGGAGTACCGAACTCCTCTCTCAAACAACCACCTCACAACCGAGGGGTAGGCCCGTAGCCAAACAACCACAACAACACCTCTACCGAAGAGGGTTTACAAACCAACACTCCACCTCTCACTAGAGGGAGCAAACCAATCACCCGATCACCTCTACCGAAGAGGGATGCAACAAGAATAAGGGTGTACAACAAGTGGTTCCAAGACCACAAACAATCTCTCTTTCCTTTTCCTTTTCCACAAAACAAGATCCTAATAGAATAGGATAGACGATATAGCTCAAGTGTGGAAATCTAGGTGTTTTTGGAAACAAGCAACAAAGAAAATACTTGAGAAAATTCTTGTAAAAGATGGAGAATGAAAACCAATACAAATATCCCAAATTCCTATTTTCTTTGATTTTCCAAAAACCCAAAACAAAACAAAGATGAAATCTTTTTGGCACTTAAACTCTTTTGAAAACTTGTAAAAACACTTCAGAAAGATAGGAATTTTTGCTCTTGAAAATCTTGGAGAAAATCTCAAACAAATGGGGTATTTATAGCCCCATCAGAAAACTAGCCGTTAGGCTGAGCTGGCAGCCTGACAGGCTGCCGGTCGGCCGGCACGGCCGACCGCCAACGGTCTAAAATGTGACCGTTGGGCAACCACGGTCGACCGGCCCGGTCGACCCAAACAAACAGAGAGCAGAGCTCTCAGACCCGGTCGACCCGGACGGTCGACCGTCCCAGAGCTGCCAAATGTGCACAGATTTGTGCACGTCGGTCGACCGACCCGGTCGACCGACTTCAGCCAAGTCGACTAATAAACTGACTTAGTCGACTGGTTGAGTCTGGAACTGAAAACTGGGTCAGAAAACTAGTTTAAAAATATTTTGAAAAATCTTTTAAGTCTTCTAAAAATTCCACAAAACTTGTTTTATCATTTTATGTTGAAACACAAACAAGTGATAAAAATTTCAAGACATATATCAATCATATCAATTCATTTTTGAGTCTTGCAAATTTTATCAAAACCAACACTTGTATTTTTTTCAAACTTGATTTTTCAAAAACATGAATAGGATAGTCAAAATAAGTTTGTATAAGTCATGTAGGCATGCATGTATAACTAGAATACATCTATTATACATATAAACAATGTAAACTTGTTTTGATCAATCTATTCATGAAAACATATATCGGTTAAACTAAAAACCGAAAAACCAATATCCAAACATAAAACTTGTGTGTGTTGTGCACTTGAGCATATCAACTATACTAAGCTTTACAAATGGATCTAAAACACACTATCTAAACTATGGATACCTAAGTCTTCTTGATGATCTTCATCTTCAAGTTGACTTGCTCCAAAACTCCATCCAAGGGCTAGGCAATGTGTGATCTTGAAGCTTTGGCCCTGGAATCAACATGAAAAGCTTCTAAACACCTTGTTGAAGCTAATCACCAACTAATATCTTGGTTAATGATCTGAAACTTAAACAACACAAGATTATTAGTAAACATAACTACATGAGTTAATCATCATCAAAACTAGGATGGAAGGCTTTTGGGCCAACAAAAATAAATCAAATAAATTTTTCTCCCCCTTTTTGTCCGAAACAAGAAACCAATGAAGGGGTAAACACAAATCAATCAATAAAGGATTATATGCGATATACATTCATGAAGAGAAAGACGTTAAGTTAGCTTTCCTACACATATGCATTACATGAAGAAGGGATGACAAGCTCAATTCACATAACACATATTATGTAATGCATAAGAGAAGATGTGAAGCTCCCCCTACACACGTGTACCACATAAAGAAGAGTTATCAAGCTCCTCAATATACAATACACTCAACATGAATCTATATGTAGAAGAGATGTTAAGCTCTCCTTGCATATAGGCAATACAAATCAAAATTTTTGAATTTTTCTTATAAAACAAAATTTTGAATTTTTTTTAATAAAACAAATCTTGAGAATTTTTCTTAAAATTTTATTTTCTTATCATAAACAACTTTGTGCTTTAAACATGTAAAACAATTTTAACTCAAGCGCAAATAACTCATATATATGTATGAAAAACGAGTATACCAAATGAAGTTGACACATACATATATAAGAAAACAAAATATGAGTATATACAAAAATAGAGTCAAATTGATACCAATTGAAATGATTCAATGATACCAATTGAAACAATAACAAGATCATGTGTATATCTCATAAACATTGAAGAATAAATAACTAGTTAAATTAATTTTTAAAAAACTAGTTAAAGATCCTTCAAAAATATGAAATAAAATCATATGTTTTTCATGAATCATACTAAATACATAAAAATTTAAGCACTCATGATCCAATAGCTCAAAAATAACCATGAAACAAAGTCATGAATAAACAAATAAGATGTGCGTGTTCAAAAATCATGTAACTAGCATTTTCATGAAAATAGTCAATGAAGCTCAAAATGATCAAAACAAATTATTCATTTTATTTATCAAACAAAACATGAAGATTTATTTTTCATTAAAAACAAAAATAAACTTCTAGGTATATGTATGATTTATTTAAATCTAACAATATGCATACATATCCCAAAGATAAAAAGAGTCTATTAAAGGTATTTGCATGAAGGCAAGAGACTCACGGGTATATATGTATATTTATTAAATTTGAATAAAAAAATACATATACATGAAGTAAAAATACGAAAATTGGCAAAACAAGTGTAAATGTGGAAATCATCAAAACTAGGCTACACATGTGCATATAGTGGGTACAAATGAGCATGAAGTGCAAACATATATGAATCAATTTGTTCTCACTATTTGTACATGTATAAATACAAGTTTTGATAAAAACTACATTTAAACTAGTATTTACCACATGAAGCGCAAAACATGAACATGCTATATGATGTCAAAAATGAATAAGCATGCAAATAAACTAAGAGATTAGAAATAATTACCAACTAAGGAACTATGTTCCAAAACTCCAAACATGGTGGTTGACCCACCAAACCTCCTTGATAGCGATGTATCTATATATGTCCTTCAAGTCCATGCATCCACCACCAAGGTACCATCCCTCTCACGTCGTGTGAGAGCCCTCACCTACATCAAAAACACACGGTGGGGGTTTTGGTACCCATATTCTTTTGGGTCCTTGAGGGTTAGCTTTGTAAGGCACCCAAACATTTTTCTTAGCAAAATTTAAATGATTAATCATATCATAACAAAACTTTGCTAAATGGCCTTTGCGGCCACAATGTGTACATTTGTACACCTTAGTATGCTTATGTGTATGTGTATGATTGTGGCGTGCAACATAAGCATATGCATGAGAGTGATGTGCATGAATGTGTGGAGTTTGTTTCTTTGAAAACAAAGACTCCAATCTAGAATGATTAAAAGCATAAGAGCTCAAAGTTGAGCTCAAACAACTAATCCTATTTTTCAAAACATTGATCTCACTATTATCAATGGTGGCATGTAAAGCATGGTGAGATTTAAAATCATTTTTCTTCTTTTAAGAAACATTTTCTTTTCTTTTTCTTTTTCTTTTTCAAACATTTTTCTTTTTAAAGAGTTGTTTTCTTGAAAAGCAACTTCTTTTGTTTTTCCACCAAGATAATTTCATTTTTCAAATTAGTGTTTCCTTCACAAAGATCATTCAATATTGAAAGCAAGGAAACACTTTCATTTTTCAAAATTTCATTTTCTTTTTCCATGCATGCAACTTTATTTCTAAATGAATCATTTTCATTAAGCATGCAATCAAAATTCTTTTTCCAATTTTATTTTCCTTTCTAAGCATATCATATTTCTCAAGTAATAGTTGACAAAAAGATGTGAGCTCATCATATGACATGTCATTTTCATCTACCTCGGATTCGGTAGTTACCTCAAGGGGGTTACCCCCTTGGACCATATAGCACTTGTTGGAGACGTCACTTCCAACATCCGAATCGCTCCCCGCATAGTATTCTTCATTTTCACCAAGGGAGAGGAGGGTGTTCCAAACTACAAAAGCCAAATCAAGATTAGCAACCCTAGATAAATAAACATCATCTAGGGTACTCTTCAAAGAATAAAGGGCTTTTGCATTAGCCTCAAAATTATTGCCATTTAAACAATATGAATTATTAGTTGTGGCAAGATAAACATGTATGCCTAGGGCCTTGAGGTACAAGGACATCTTCACCTTCCATATAGGGATGTTAAAAATGTCAAAGGTGGGTGGTGACATAAAGTCCATGGTGTGTGTACAAATATTGTGATTAGCCTAAAAATGAGGATCTTTAACTCTAGGTTGTAAGACCCAAATTCAGAGCACTTGGCTCTGATACCAATTGTAGGATCACCTAGAGGGGGGGTGAATAGGTGATGGCTAATCTAATGGTCACTAAATGCCAAATAATGCGGAAGTACAAACTATTATGACCTAAACAAACTATTTAAACTAAACACTACGTATAATACAAGAGTATAGTCGAATTCCCCGTGAAGGGCTCTGGACTAACTCCTCTAGATTCCCCTAGATAAGGGTTGAGGTGCCACGTTGGCTCTCTTGGTTAAATACAAGTGTTAGCAAACAAACCAAGCATGTATATCAATTAAGCACAAATTTATATCATGCATATAAAGATAAAGACAAGATAAGTATGCAAGATATAAACAAAGAGACAAAGAGAGAGAGTGAGCAATCGCAAATACAAGGGATTTGTTTCGAGGTTCGAGCACACTTGCTCTACATCCCCACCTTCGACACACGAAGGATTTCCACTATAATCGATCCCAATGGATCACTCCTCAGTGCCGCAACACCTACAAGCTCTCGGACTCTCTAGCCCGTACACAACGCAAACCCACCGGCTCGCCGAGGCTGCACCTCAAACAAAGAGTTCGCACCCGAACTCGAAACACCGAGTCCCCGCTAGGACCCGTAACAATGCGAACACAACCGTCGGCCTCCTCAAGGAACAAAGATGAACTTTGGTGATTACAACTCTTGATCACCTAAAATCCTCTCACAACAAATCCCTATAGGTAGATATAGTAATGGAAAGCTCAAGTGTTTGTGTGAGAAAACTAGGATGGAAATGGTGGAAGAAAACTCAAAGAATCACTTTTAAAAACACTCTTGATAAACTCTCCTTTTGATAGAAAATATTTGCTCTCAATTTTGTGGAGAAAAACCTCTTAAAAGAATAGGAAAAACTGGTACAAAAACTCTCCTAAAATCTTAGAGAAAACAGCCCCCAAATGGCCCAATTTATAGGGCTCCAAAAACTAGCCGTTGGAGGCCTGACAGAACTGTCGGTCGACCGCCCGGTTGATAGGCCAACGGTCATATTTCAGACCGTTGAGCCATCGGTCGACCGGTCAGTCGACCGAGGCCAGGATACAGAGAGCAAGTCTCTCTGTCCGGTCGACCGCTCGGTCGGCCGGGGCCTTTCCAGAGAGCAGAGCTCTCTGGACGGTCGACTGGGTCGGTCGACCGGCCTCCTGCCAGAACTGGCGTGCACGTCTGTGCACGTCGGTCGACCGTCCCGGTCGGCCGATTGAAGCCAGTACAGAAATAAAATCCCATAAAATCATAGGAAATCTACAAAAATAGTTTTACCAATATACTTTGATAAACAAACATGCTTGCACAAAATCAAGGCATGTTACAAATGATTTGGACCATTTTTGTAATATGAAAATATTTGTTCAAATGAAAACAGTATTTTTCCAAACTTTATTTTTCAAAACTTGTTTTCCAAAACTTCACCAAATACAAAAACAAGATATTTAAACTCTTTTAAAGTATAGTGTGTATGGATATGATCCAGTACACAAACATGGTGAAATATCTATGTTTTCGACATTATGCACTAAACATGGTTTTGGATAAAACATGTAAACTTGAAAACCAAAAATCAAACATGTATTTTCTAAAATAGAAAATCTTTTGTAAAAATAAAACTATCAAGAGTGTGTGTGTGTATATGTACTTGAGCAATCCACCAACTATTCTATCCTTTACATTTTAACTAAAAACAAAATCTTCTAAAAACAAAGCTAGACTCAAGTCTTCATCTTCTTAAAGTCTTCACTTGAAGCCTTCTCATCTTCTTGACTTGGTCCAAACACGATCCAATGGCTCTTGAATCAAACCGTGCTAGCTCTAAAACTTGACTTCAAATTCTTTGTTGAAGCTATGCACCTACTAAGATCTTGATCATAAATCTGTCACTAATTAAACACAAGATCATTAGTACTATAACTACATGAGTTGATTATCATCAAAACTAGAGTGATGAGCCTTTGGGCTAATAGAAACATGCCGCCACAATCTACAAACTTCACTCTTAGTTCAAATGGGAGTTGCTGAAAGCCGCACCTGGAAGCAATTGGTCTAGAAAGGTGAACAGGCTGAAGAAATTGTCGCTAGGGTTAGGACAGAAGAAAACAAATCCAGACCCAAAAAGTCGACAACGCGCATGCCAGAAACATCTTTTCAATCAAAAAGAAAAGATAATTTGACGACGGAGACAAAATCCCCCGTCAAACCTCAGCCAGTTACGAGAGGTGGTTCTTCAAGTCAGCCACGAGCAATATTCCTTCAAAGACGAGCATGTCGATTCGTAATTAAAGTTTACTCAACAAGAGTAACAAATTAAAGCTTCCTGGAGCTAGACGTCCTGAATAAGTCGGCAACTCCGATAATCCTAACTACTGCATGTATCATAGGATGCTAGAGCACTCCACCAAGAGCTGTTACGTCTTCAAAGACATCCTTCAAGTTCTGATCGATGCAGAAGTGCTAAAACTCCATCCAGAGCAGAAGAAATTGACAGCTAATATGATATCATTTTTTCAGTTTGGAAAACAGTCTCCAGCACCGTTCGGAGTAGTTCCCATCTCAAGAGGAGAACTAAGAATGATCAATACAGACCCGCATCACCAACAAGAGAAGGGTCTTGTACCTGTCCCCATACCTCAGGGAGAAATTATGTGAGTTAATCCCGACCTTGTGGAAGGCCAACAGTGGACTACTGTTACAATCCAGCGCACAAGCCTCCTCCCATTGTCGTCATCAATCAGAGACTTTCTTATCAAGAATAACTCTTGGCATCTCTGTCGAACGGAGCGGTGACGAGATGAGCAAGGTCCCTGTCTTCTAGAAATTAAACAAACCCCATTGAATTCAACAATAGATCCGGTCAAAATATAGTATGGCCCAAAGTTGCGTGCTGATTAAAGATAGTACTAGCAGAAGAAAATTGCGGCCATACTTCAAAATCCAAGCATGGAGTCCTCTCCATTAAACTCATCTCTTCCACGTCTCTCGCAAACATTTTGTGCCCCCTTTGCTTCATTTCCTAAAAAAATGACCAGTCATCATTACAAACGGCTGCAATGATCAGAAACCTCACGTTGTGCTCGTCCCTCTCATGGCCCAGGGCCTCATGATCCCCATGGTCGACATGGCCCGTCTCATTGCGACTGCGGCTCTCTAGTCAGTTTCATCACCGCCCTGGTCAATGCGGCCAGAATCAGGGCCGTCGTCGATCAAGTTCAGGCCGCCGGGCTCCAGATATGGTTCATCGAGCTCCATGTCTGCCGAGGGATGCGAGAATGTAGACCTTATCCCGACCCTGGGATCTAATCATGTCATTCTTCAAAGCAATCAGCATGCTTCAGCAACCCTTACAGCTCTACCTCCGCGAAGTTGAGCCTATCCCTAGCTGCATCATCCCCGACTTCTTGAACTCGTGGACGTCAACAGTTGCGCGGGAGCTCAACATACTGCGGGTCATCTTCAACGGGCCGTCCTGCCTCTTCATTTTGAGCATGATCAACATCCACGAGCACAAGACCTATATGGTGTCAACGATGAGTTTGAACCCATAATCTTGCTAACTTTGCCACGGAGGATCGAAGTCACCGAGCCCAAACCCCCAGCTGGTTTATTGGGTCTGGTTGGGATGGTGTCCGCAACAAAGGCAATAGAAGCAGAAGTAGTGGCGTAGTCAGGATTTCAAGGACAGGGAGGCCGGCTAGTTTATTTGGCCTCGTTGGGATGGTGCCCGCGACAAAGGCGATAGAAGCACAAGTAGTGGCGTAGTCAGAATTTCAAAGAAAGGAGGCACAAAATAACATTCAATAATGTTAAAATTATATAAAACAGTTGTTACAAAATAAAACTACTTGTTACATATCACTCAACAGAATATAACACTTCTTTCATTTAGAACAAACATATATCATATTTATTCTCATTTAGAATAAATTCATACAAAAAAATTATAATTTTACTTAATTTGATGTCACAATATATATTTTATTAGCAAACATTCAAATAATTACATTCACAATGTACATCTAACATGCAACCACTATAAGACTATAATAAAAGTACAAAACACAACACATTAATCCCTAATTAACTAATTTTATCATAATGATTATTCTATTTTTTAATATTATCACTAATTAATTAAAAAGTCATAATGAACAATAAGTTTTTTAGAAATTTATCACGATAGTAAGACAAACAAATGAGTACTCCAAATTAAATGAAATTTTAGCATACCAACAATGACGTGAGGAGGTGGGCATGGTTCGTCAGTCGTGATCTCGTGCAAGCCGCCTGTTCCCGCTCACCGCTTGCGATGAAAATTGCCAAGTCCTTAGTTCTGTATAGAAGGGGATTCTAGGGATTTGAGAGAGATGAGATTTGAGGATTTATGGTTTAAGAATTTTGGTGTGTATTGAGATTTGAGGAGAGAAGGGACGAATTTAGCGATCAGGATGAGACAGAGCATAGATGAGAGATAGAAATCAGAGATGTGATTTCTCAGAGACTATGAGAATTGGAAATGATTTCTCAGTGACAGAAATCAAAGATGAGAGAGAGGCTGAGAGTCGTTGTCGGCATCACGATTTGGGACTAGCTGTGAAACTCATGCCGGCCCAAAATTGAGACTATGGGGATGGTTTCTCAGAGACAGAAATCAGAGATGTGAGAGAGACTAAGAGTTGTCGCCAACATAGCGAGTTGAAACTCGCTGCAAAACCCCAAGAGATGGTTTCTCAGAGAGAGAGAGAGAGAGAGGCTGGGGGCACAAATTACACACCCAAAACACACACACACACAGGGAGACTGGGGGCACAAATTACACACCCAAAACCCTTTTTGGATGGGGTCGGAGGACCACGTGACACCCGGAGTGAGCAGAAGCATCAGCAGATGTTGTCGTCGTAAACACTTTCTATGAGTTGGAGGCAGAGATTGTTGAGTACTACAAGAAGGCAATCGGGAAACCAGTTTGGGCCATTGGTCCGTCGGTCTTCGTACAACAAGGATGCCACTAGCAAGGCTACGATGGGTAAAAATTCGAGCATAGACGAGCACCAGGTTTTGAGTTGGCTGGATTCCAAGGAGCCGAAATCGGCCTTGTATGTCAATTTCAGCAGCCTTGTCCAAACAAAACCTGCGCAACTTCTTGAGATGGGCTGCAGATTGGAAGCATCGAACCGACTGCTCATCTGGGCGATCAAGGAATCCAAGAAATTCGTAGAGATCGACAAGTGGATGTCAGAAGGGTTTGAGGAGAGGATGAAGGGACAGGAGCCTTATAAGTACACTGCTGATCCCTTCCGTGATTGCTTGGAATCGCGTGGCGGGTGGAACTCGATACTGGAGACAGTGTCTGCAGGTGTGACGATGATAACACGGCCTCACTTTGTAGACCAATTTCTCAACGAAAAGTTGGTTGTCGAAATCCTTAAGATCGGCATATCTTTTTTATGTATAGATCTCTTCTCCCATTGCAGTTGACAACCTCGTGACCTAGTCAGTTTCCTACCAGCCGAAAAGAAATGAATGGCCTCACTGACCAAAAAACCTCACTTCTTCCTTGTTCCCCTCATGGCCCAAGGCCACATGATCGACATGGCCTGCCTCATCGCAGAGCGGGATCCTTTGTCAGCTTTGTCACCACTCCGGTCAATGCAGCCCGCATCAGGCCCATCATCGACCGTGTCAAGATAGCTGGCCTCCCGGTCAAATTCCTCGAACTCGAGTTCCCTTGCGTAGAAGATGGATTGCCAGATGGGTGCGAGAATGTGGACTTGGTCCCTTTGTTCCTGCCATTTTTCGAAGGATTAAGCCTGTTTCAACAGCCACTAGAGCTCTATCTCAAAGAGGCCAAGCCAGCGCGTACCTGCATCATCTCAGATAATGTTCAGTGGTGGACGATGAACATTGCCCAAGATCTCAACATACCTCGTCTGATATTCCACAGGACTTCTTGCTGCTTTAGTCTTTGCACGCACAACATCCACAAATACAGTGTCTACGAGAATGTAGCTGACGACTTCGAGACAGTGCTAGCGCCCCATCTGCCTCACACGATCACCGTCACTAAAGCCCAGGCACCACCAGGCTGGTTTGAAATGCCTGGATTTGAGAATTTTCATGATAAGGTGACGAAGTCGGAAGAAACAGCAGATGGAGTTGTGATCAATACTTGCGAAGAACTTGAATCTGAATACATAAAACTCTATGAGAAGACAATAGGGCAGAGAGTCTGGCCTATTGGGCCTTTCTCTCTGTCTACAGCAAGGATGTCACCAGTAAGGGCACAAGGGGTAACAAAGCATCCATCGACGAGCATCAGATTTTGAATTGGCTCGACAGCATGGATCCAAGATCAGTCATCTATGTAAATTTCGGCAGCATTGCCCAAAGCGGTCCTTCACAGATCATCGAGATATGGTGCGGGTGATCAAGAATCCGAGAAGGGCCCAGAAGTCGATAACTGGATGCAAAGCGGGTTGAAAGAGAGGGCAAGGGAGAGGGGCCTTGTAAATCACTGCATGGGCACCTCAATTTGTCATCCTATCTCATCCTTCAGTTGGGAGGGTTCATGGACTGACTGTGGGTGGAATTTGACCTTGGAGGCTATTTCCGCTGGATTGCCAATGATAACATGTCCTCATTTTGCAGATCAATTCCTTAATGAGAAATTGGTGGTGGAAGTTCTTATGATTTCAGCTCATGACCCCTAATTGCAACTCCTTTGTGTGTGTGTGTTTATATATGGTATCACAAATACAACATACTCGGAAAAAGAAAAATAACAATCCTTCCTTCTGGTTTCAGCTCATGATCCCTAATTGCAACTCCTTTGCAACTCTCTCTCTCTCTCTCTCTCTCTCTCTCTCTCTTAGAGTTTTCTCCCTTGCTTTTCCCAACTTCACATCAATGTCAACCAACCTCCACTGACTTTCTCTTGTCCTCTATTTTCCTCAGCTAATGAATTTCATTCTTCATATCTTCCTTTGCCCTAAAAAGTTTCTAGAAGTTTCTGGATTTCGAACTGAGCTTGAGGAAATTAGATTATCCTTCCAATCAAAGGAATCGTACTTCCTCGTGCAGAAATCAGGGCACCTGAATAATTGGTGCCCAAATTAAGTTCTAACTGGTCCAAGTAGTCCCAAGAGGGCTCAGCTTCCTTGCACTAGCAAAATGTGACCCCATCTTCACCAATATTCTTGAATGAATTGGAGGATCTCGATGAGGCTATCATGGCTTTAGCCTTGGGTGGGGGATAAGATGTTATTTTGGTGTTATTAAGTTCTTTTTAACAAAAGAAATGAGCGCAAAATTGTCCAAATATGTTACCTGTGTGGTAAACCATTTCTAACAGATTGATAATAAAAGAATATGCGAAATTTTACCCAAAAAAAAAAAAAAAATTGGAGATATTAAAGTGCTGAAAAAAGAGTCTGAAAAGTAGAGAAATGTTAGGGTATTTTTCTATTTACCCTAATTCATTTCATCAGAGGTCTCTCTCTCATGATAAAAAGCTATTTCTAGTTCTTTTCCTTGATGTAAGCCTACAAGCCACTGTAGTACTTCATCAATGAAAACAACTAGAGTTGAAAGTATACAAAGATGCTCCAAAATTACAAATGGAATGCGCGATAACTCCCATAAGCAAAGACGAGAGAGTACAGAAGAACGTTGTAAACAGATTGTTAGTGACAGGCAAGACTTCAGTATACACGACATAAGCGATATGTAGAACATTAGCTGAGTAAACCTCAGTTGTGTGACATTCTCACCTTCACAAGTTTTGCACATGGAGACAGAAAAAATCGCAACAGGGATAAACTTTTATGCAGATAGAAGGACAACGAATAGATTTATTCACTTTCAGCTGGCTTGGATCTGACCAGTTCAATAGGATGAATAATCACCAATGCAGGAACTGCACCAATTCAATTTGCATATTAGGCATCAATTATGTAGCAGAAATGTTCAGATATAAGTGCAAAAGAGGCTATTAATAAAGGATACCCAAATTTACAGCAAATTCTAATCAATAAGCACACAAGCAACAAATAATGCAACATAAACTGAAGCAAGTAATGTCTTAGGCCGGCAAAAGAGAATAAGAAATAATTCGGCTAATTGGTCTCACATAAGAGATACCTTGCTGCTTCTAGTACTTCGGCCGATACAGACAGAAACTTATAAAACCATGTTCTTTTCGGCTGCTCTGGATTGTATACAAGTACAAATTGCCTGCCAAGTCTGGAATCTCCGGAGCCCGCCTGCAAAGATATGATTGTTCAATACATGCCCCTATAAATAGAGAGAGATGAGCAAAACTGGAAGCATACAGAACTATTGCTAGCTGCATACTTCTCAAAATATCAAACTATATTGATCCCTTATTTGATACCTCAAGATGACCAACCAAATCAATATGAGGGGGTTGGACAATCCAATGGGTCACTTCGTGCTAGTCCCCTTCATGGCTCAAGGCCACATGATACCCATGATCGACCTCGCCCACCTTCTTGCTGACCGTGGCCTTCTTGTCACCTTCATCACCACACCCTCAATGCCTCCAGAATCCGACCTACCATCAACAGAGCTCAGGACAAAGGCCTCTTGATCCACTTCGTTGAGCTCCCTTTCCCATGTAAAGAGGTGGGCTTGCCTGAGGGTTGTGAGAACGTTGACATCGTGCCATCAGGAGACCTAGTGCTCAATTTCTTTGAAGGCATGACCCTTCTAGGAAAACCACTAGAACTGTATCTCCGCGAACAAGATCCCTATCCCAGCTGCATTATCTCCGACTCATGCCATCACTGGACACAAGAGGTTGCTCATAATTTGCAAATTCCTCGGCTTTCATTCTACAGCATCTGCTCCTTCACCCTCCTATGCTTGCACAACATCTTCCAGTACAAAGTCTATGACAGAATTACCGATGAGCATGAGCCTTTCATTGTTCCAGGCTTGCCGCAGAAGATTGTCGTCACCAAGGCCCAAGCACCAGGGTTCTTTACTGCACCCGGGTATGAAGAGATTGATGAAAAGGTCAAAGAGGCTGAGCTCGCAGCCGATGGCATTGTCATGAACACTTTTGAGTTCTTGGAGCCCGTCTACATTGAGAACTACACCAAAGCTATGGGGAAAAAGGTTTGGGCAGTTGGGCCATTTTTTCTCCATGGTAACAAAGACTCGGCTGATATGACTGCGAGGGGGAACAAAGCCTCAATTGACATTAACAGATGCCTGAACTGGCTTGATTCCATGAATCCAAGATCAGTAGTATATGTGAGCTTCGGCAGCCTCACAGTTATGAGCACCTCTCAACTGATGGAGATAGGATTGGGACTAGAGGCTTCAAACCATCCATTCATTTGGGTGATCAAGGATTGTGAGTATTCTCCAGAGGTGGAAGAGTGGCTCTCACAGGGATTCAAAGAGAGAACCGGATCGAGAGGCCTCATAATTAAAGGGTGGGCGCCACAGATGATGATCATATCACACCCAGCAGTTGGAGGATTCATGACACACTGCGGGTGGAACTCGACACTGGAAGGTCTGTGTGCAGGTGTGCCCATGATAACATGGCCATCTTTTGCAGACCAGTTCCTCAATGAGAGGCTGATTGTAGATGTTGCGAGGATCGGGCTATCGGTCGGAGTTAAGGAACCTGGTGCATGGACAATGGATGTTATGAACCAGCATATATTTGCAAACAAGGTCCAAGTGGAAAGGGCAGTGAGAAATGTGATGGATGAAGGGGAGGAAGCTGAAGAGAGAAGGAACAGGGTCAGTGGCGTACGCAGGATTTTCACTCAGTGGAGGTGGAAATGTCATTCATAAAGTAAGAATTCCTAATTGACACACTCAGTGGCGTACACAGGATTTTCACAGAGGAATTTTACTTAGTTAAAATTTTATACTCATTAATTAACCAAGAACATGAATATTAACTAATAAATATGTATTCTAAACAACATAATACTTAAAATTTTGCAATGGGTTCAATTAGATTAATGACCAGTGCCCTTCCTTCAAAATCAGAACATATAGCAACTCTAAAGTAAAGCAAAAAATAAGAAACATATGATTAACACATTATTAACCAACATACATCAAACATATAAACAAAACCTAGATACATGTAGGATACAGAACTTAAAAGAAAAGTTATGTCAGAATCAATAGATTTGAAGTACGTACCTTAAAATTAATTTAGCCCCTCATCTGCGTTGTATTAGTTGTCAACCGATGATGCATTGCAAAACGTAGGGAAGGGTTCTAGTATCTCAATTCTCAACACTACTGAACACAACAAATTTTCCCATTCTTTAATAGACAAATTTAAAAAATAAAGAAAATCGCATTATCTGTTCCCATAAACCTAAGGAAACATTTTTAACTAAATTTCTCTACTTTCTTCGCAAAAATAATGAAATTTATCGACAAAAAAGCATAAAAGGAAACCAAAAAAAATAAAATTTATAGCCAAAAGACCTGTTTCAGCTCTTCGACCACATCTCTCCGCTTCATCTCCTCTTCTGGCGACAGTTTCAATCTCTCTTTCAACATAAACTGAAACAAGAACAATAAGAATTCGACAATCACTCACTGAAAATCAAAAAGAAAATCAACAAGAACTCATTCAAAAACTCAGACCAATCAGCTGAACCAACATCTGCGAGATCTGCTGGTCAAGCTGGAGCCAGGTGGTCGGATCAAATCGTACTTCGGTCGAAAAATTAAAGGGGATCGGGTACCCAGGCCCAAGTCTCGTCATAGAGAATCCATCCGCCGCCTCTGGTGGAGGCGGAGGCAGGAGGGGCAAGGCACTTCTGGAGCTCAGAGTCTCAGACACACACACAAAGAGAGAGAGAGAGAGAGAGAGAGAGAGAGAGAGAGGTTGTCTGTATGCGCTAGGGTTTTTTTAAAGGCAATCGAGGCCGAGAGGCGAGAGCACTGTGGGCTGAGTTTTTGTGAAGAGGTTTTTTTTGTGAACGAAGCGGGCGGTTATTTCATTTACAACCCGGTCCAAAGATCCAATTTATGAACGAAGCGGGTAGTTCTGTCTTTTTACAATCCGACACGTCCCAAATGCCCTATACTGCTCTGTGTGTGTGGATTTCAGTGGAGGCGACCGGCCCCACTCGCCCTCACCTGTGTCCGCCAATGAACAGGGTGAAGGAGCTTGGGGAGAAGGCTAGAGAGGCAATGGAAGAAGGGGGCTCTTCATATGCAAACATGACAGGCCTAATCCAACAATTTTCATTAAAACATAACAAGAATGTGGAAGGAATTTAAGTGTATTTGCTCTGTTTTTGGCAGACTAGTGTATCTGTGGAAAAAGTGTTCCCCCTTGTAAATTTCTGTTTGTCTTTCATATGGGTGCTCACTAACACTGGTGCTATATCTCTTTTGCAAGAAAGAGTACATGGAAAAAATTGCATAAGTCATCTTGCAGCAAAAAGAACACACTTGGCAATACCAGTTTCAATCATAATCAAGTTTTCATGCGAACAAACACTACAAACTCTATTTCTATGAAACTAGTTGCACGCAAAAGAAAATGTGAAGGAGACAAGCAGAGCATCATACACATAGAGACGGGAAGCTAAGATGTATACAAATGAATTGTAAACCTTTTCCTCCCTATTGTTAAGACAATATGCGACAATACAAGGACCGACTCTAATTATCTTAACCATATGCTGGAAACAAGTGCAGGATCAATACTTTGACAAGAGTAGATCTAAAAATATTAACTTATCAACAAGGCTTGAACAAGTAAGAAAATATGTTTATCTGCAACAATATCTAAATTCAAAACTGGAGTAGCAGAAGAAGATGCAATCCCAATGCAATTAATCAATGCAGGTGTTCTCTCCTGTTATGGACAATCCACACGAACAAGTTCAGGCTGTGTGATTTAAATTCATCACTATATCACAATAACATATGATTTAAGATTTGAAGATGAATGGTTACTGCTTAAGCTAGACATAGAATTGATGTGCAACCAGGCATTAAGGCGGGTAAATGTGAGAATTGCACGATGGAGGCACATGGTATTATGTGAACAGATTCAAGTTTCAATCCCCATTGAACTCATTTTTTTTTTTTTTTTTCTGAGATAAAACCGTGAGGCAAAAATCTCCCGGCGTCTCATTAATAAGAAACTAATAAAATATTTCCAAATAAAAGGGTACAAACATGTAAAACATACACAATTGATCCTTCAAAAAGGGAAAAAAAAAAAAAGAAAAAGAAAAAGCCACCGAAACGCCATCTTGAGCTCCACACTCATCGCGGCAACTACATGTCAGCTCCGGTCATCCTGTAACTGGATCCCCACCATCAAAACATGGCATTTCTCCACCACCGCAAATGCGGTCCAACCCTCTTTCAGCCGGATCGGCGAGATACGAACTCCTATTACCGCCGACGTTGTCCAACCCCTTTTCAGCGAGATCGGCATTACGATTTTACCCCCTTTCGGCTGGATGGGCGAGATTCGATCGCGGTCCAGTCCATGGCCGGATCTCCCACTACCGTCTCCCAATACCGCCGACCCCCTTACTGCCAGCTCGGGAAGATCCGATTTCTCAATACCTCCGTCGCGGGCCAACACCCTTTCAGGCGGATTGGCGAGGTCCGAGTCGCATCTATGGATGTATCTTCCCCACTGCCGTTGTCGCAGTCCAACCCAACATGGTCCACCGCCTCGACTACCGTGTTGTTGAACCTCGACAGCGCGTTCTCCCCCACCAAGCCCATTTCAGCCTCTCTCGCCGTCACGGCTACCAGCCTAACGACTAGTGGCCTTGTCTTCATACCTCGGCAGCACGTTCTGCCCTACTAGGCCCACTCTGGCCTCTCATCGCTGCGGCCACTAATTCATGAACCCATCCGGCCTGCACATCGCATCCCCGGGCTACTCGTCGTCCCTCATTTTGACGCAGGTAAAGTTGAACATTGCGTCGTGTCGGGCCAGGGCCCAAAGGAGGCATGCTGGCTGTTGGGCCCATGGTTGACGATGACGCACGCCGGTCTCCCAATGAGTTTGGGTGCGTCGATAGGTGGCCGAATTCAGTCAGATCTGGAGCGTTGAGCTAGGATCTGGCCTCGGGTCCGAATATGGAGCGTTGAGGCCGGATCCGGCCCCCCTCTTGGCTTGATCCGGCACCGGAAGTCATGCTGGTTGTTGGGCTCGTGGTCGGCAACGATGAGGATGCCACTTGGCGGTCTCCCGCTCGAGCTCGGGCACGTCGATGGATGGCCGGATCTGGCCCCCTCTAGGCCAAATTCACACCAGAAGGCATGCTGGCTAATGGGCCTGTGGTCGACGGCGACGATGAGGTGCGACCGCGACACCGCTCTCGGGTCTCCCGCTCGAACTCGAGCACGTCGATGGGTGGCAAACCTGCCAGGTCTGTAGCATTGAGGTCGGATCTGACCCCTCTTGTTCCGATCCGGTACCCTTGGCTACTTTGACCAGGTCCAGCCTCCCCTTGACCAGTTGGTCGCCCCGTGGCCGTATATGTTCGGATCTGAGGGTTCACGGCCGGATCCAGCCTCTCCTCTATCGTTCACCGTTGATAAGCACATAAAAATTCAAAAAAGAAAAGGAGGAAGAAGGAAAAAAAAGAAAGAGAGAGATCTAGGTGGGGGAATGCCCTGCTTTAAATATAAGCTGAGTCGGCCGAGATATCGTCCGATATCTCTTTTTTTACCTGCTGCCGATACGATATGGGAAAATCATTCGCCATATTATTTGCAGCAAAAAAATAGCCGATATTTGAAATATCGGCCGATAAATTGCCCGATAGGCCGATAAATCACCCGATATATAGCCCGATATGAGATAACTTATTTATTGCACGACTGCATACAAATGTACACTGTTTTTTACTGTCTTTGCAAGCATATTACATCATTTTTATTAGGTAGATGATATCTATATCTCTAAATCAACTTTTAGTTATCAATATTTCATTATATATAGTGTTGATGTGAACGTCCGATACGCGCGCGTATCCCCGATATCTCCTCCGATATCCAATATCTATTATGAAAACCCCCATCCGATACGATCCCGATATCCAATATTTAGAACCTTGGGGGGAGGTGAGCGAGTGGGTGTCCTCCTTGCCCAGATTTGATTGCTCGAGGGAGGGGAGAGGGAGAGGGGAGGAGCTGGAGGTGAGGAAGAGAGGTTGATCCCCATTGAAGTCATTAAGCATGAACCATACGAACTGAATAGTCCATTATTTGGGCCAATGGTTGGGGGCATAATACGAAGTTCTGTTCAGATCCTAGTGTTCCCTAGGGAGGCTCATGCAGGTCACAAGAACCCTACACAGTCGAGTTTTTTTAGCAACAGCATTCATGCTCGGTGCCATGGCCTAATCACAGTGTTCTTGCTACATAGCCTACATTATGACATTTTCATCTCAGAAGATTTGAACTTCGAACCTGCCATCCAAGAGAAGCTTGGTTTGTTAGAAGGGAAGAAAATAAGGTCACAAGTTCACTTTAATAGCTAAATACTTTGTCCCAAGATGCAAACAAATCATACAGTATTGTCAGCACAATCACATCTAACTACCTTAGTAGCAACAGAAAAGAACCAATATGAAATATTTCCAAATGGGTCACATAACACAATCTTGTAACAGAAAAAAAAAAACCAATATGACCTATTTCCAATGGACCCAACCTTTTATAAATAAGGGCTCAAGTGACCAATCTCTTCCCTTAGAATCGTTGAACAAGCAAACATGCAAAGAGACAAATAGGTGGAGGAATAAGCAAGATGTGAGATGCTCATGTCCAAGAAAAGGAGGTGACAACAACAAGAACCTCTTGTATTTTTTGACAAATGGAAAAGGAAAAAAACATTGTAGCAAACTAGAATTTCACGATAAAAATTAAACCATCCAATAAATCCCCTCGCCATCATAAGAAAAGACAGCTTATATGTATAGATGACCAATTTTTATTTTTTGAGAGTAAGGTGGGGCCTTAGCCCTAGAAGTATATTATTAAAATAATAAAGAATGTGAAGTTACAAGATTGAGAAAGAGAGGCAGGGTGAATGACACAAGTACCAAAAAATATAACAAACTATGGCGGCTTGCGGCATCTATGTAGTGGAAAGTGAGATTGCCATAGCCACCAAGAATGAGATTCGACCCCAACCTCCATGATGGAAGAAGATTTCGCTCATGCTAAACTACCCATATGGTTGCATTGCGTTCACAACACAATCCCATCGATTAACTTCATCGTGTGGGATATTGGATAGCCTCAAATCACTCCAAAATGATGCGATAGAAGATAGTCAAGAAAATAGTGCTAAGTGGTTTCTTTCCGACACCCAAAACTTCAAAGTGAAGGGCAATGAAGAAAAATATGGGGAGCTCATATCGTTCTTCCATCAAATAAGCAAGTCTGAGTGTACGCCGTTGTGGATGGATCCAATGCAAGTACAAATAGATTAGGGAATATGAAAGTAAGGGTATCAGTACCCATCCAGTGGTCAAGCCAAAATATTGTTGAGCAACCATCCCCCTTTCAATTTGATGTCGGATGCAAAAGCCATAGAAGCTTTTAAAACTCCTCTCCAAAAGGGAGAAATATGCCCAGATAGAGTATTTTGCAAATCATGAGGCCTTCTTCTATAGTAACTATGAAGAATAAGTGTCGCCCATAGAGCATGTGTCGTGGTAAAGTCTCCACCATCACTTGAAAAGAAGAGCAAGATTGAAGTCTCAGAAATTACAAACACCCAAACTACCTTGATTTTTATGGGAGCAAATAAGTTACCAATTTATTAAACAAAGCCCCCATATATTTTTTGTACCTTTTCAAAAGAAAACACGACGAATACGATCAATAGCATGAATCACCCATTCCAGAAGATGGTAAAATGACATAAAAATAGAGAGGCAAGGTTACAAGATGAAGTTCACAAGAAGGAGCCTACCTCCTCTACAAAGAGCATTAGCTTTCCAAGTTCCAACCACATACTTTCAAAGTAGAATCTATTAGCACATTGGTTAGTAGAAAAGGTACAGAGAGAAACAAGAATATGATCGGAGAAAGCATTTGAGAGAGCCTTACAAGAGGATAGAGGGAAGGAATCCCAAATTTTCGAGACAAGGAACCTTGTCAAGCTTTGCAAAGGCGGGCATGACTTTCTTATTAGACTAAGTAAATGACCTCCCCCAGGCGGGATATCTATCAAGACAATCCGGAATGAGATAATTAAAGGACTCCATATCATTAATGTTGCCTTCACAACCTTGGCGCCCACCCATGAATCTAGTCACATTGAAGTCCCCCCATAAAAGCCTAAGGCTCCGATGAACGCCAAGCATGTGTAATGTGGAGGTCATGAAGGAAAAGAGGTTTAAGTGTTCTATCATTGGGCTCTTACACGGAGGTGACACAAAACGTGAATTGTGTAGCCCTTTCCTGAAATTTCACCAAGATAGAGAACTAGTTGAAATTGACTGATTTTCTAAAAAGTGTGTCGTTCCGCCCTATTAGTTGTCCTCCCGAGGCATCAATAGAGTCAAGAACTACCCATTCAGTAATTCGAACTCCCCCAATAGAATGAAAGAGATGAAAGGTAGGAGAGAAAAGTTTTGTTTCCTGTAAAGCCACCATATCAAACCAAATAGATAGATAAAATCTCGAACATTTACTCTCTTATCAAGATCCCCAAGCCGCCTTATATTCCAATTAAAAATAATCATGAAAAATTGTAAACCCTCGCGGTCAAAAAGAGCATATTAATGCAAGGATCGGCTCATCTCAAGGGCTTGGAGGTAAGAGATGGCAGTTTGCGGATTTTTGGGTAGAGTATAACCATTTTGTATTGTAAGTAGAGAAATTTCATCATCAGTGAAGATAGAGAATGTTGACTCAGATGATCAAGCCAAGAATTTCTATCTCGGACCCAAAAGAAGGGGATTCATGGGTGTCGAGATCAAGTTCAAAAGCTCTACGTTTCCCACCCTCTGTGCTCACTCTCCTATGGAGGAAGAATCACCAAGTAGCCTGACACTATGTCGGATAAACTGCATGGGATCTCTTTTTGGTGATTTTGGCCGGTGACGATTGAGACTGAAGAGGCGGATACCCAAAGCCGGGGGGTTTATAAGCAAGGTAATGGAGGAGGAAAGCACAGAGTCATTCTCAAAGGGTGAGGAATGGGATTATGATAAACTTTACATTGTAATAGCCATTAGATTTCTAAGCCTACACCTATCACAACTTCAACTCTTCAATATGACCAACCTAATAACCAATGGTGGTGCAGGCAAAGCAAGATCCCACTTTTTGCTATACCACTGATGGTCCAGGGCTACACGATCCCCATGATCGATTTGGCACGGCTGCTCACACAATGTGATGCAAAGTTACCTTTATAACCACACCCTTCAACACTTCCAGAATTAGGACCACCATAAATCATGCTCATGACTCAGGCACCCAATAAAATTTGTGGGGCTCCCATTCCCTGCAAAGAATTAGGATTGCCTAAGGGCTGCAAGAACCTTGACATTGTGCCATTAACTGAACTTGTCCGCAATTTCTTTGACGGCCTCATATTCCTTGCACAACCTATTGAAATATATCTACAATGACTACCCTCCTGCCCAAGTTGTATGATCGTTGATTTTCGTCATCCATGGACAAGGGAGGTCGCTCATAATCTCAAAATCCCTCGACTCACTTTCTATAATATATGTTGCTTTACTCTCTCGTGCACCTCACACTGTAAAGACTATGATACCATCACCGATGAGTATGAAGCTTACGTCATGCATTGCTTGACACAAAAAGATTGTGGCACAAAGGTTCAGGCTCCAGAGTGGTTCATTGCACCTGGATGGGAGAAGTAAGCCAAGGAGGTGAAAGATGCTCAGCTTGCGGCCAATGGAATTGTGGTGAACACATTTGATGATTTGGAGCCTTCATACATCAACGATTACCAAAAGGACATGGGAAAGAAGCTTTGGACAGTTGGACCATTCTCCCTTTACAACAAAGACTTGACTGATATAGTTGTAAGAGAGAATAAAACCTCCATTGATGCAAACCGATGCACGAGTTGGCTCAACGTGAAAGAGCCAAAGTCCATAGTTATGTGAGTTTCGGTGGTCTCACTTTTGTGGAAGCGTCTCAAACAACAGAGGTGGGATTATGATTAGAAGCTTCAATTCATCCATTTGTTTAGGTGATCAAGAAGAACGAGATGTCGCCTGAAGTCAAGGAGTGGCTTCGCGAATTGAAGAGAGAACTCGCTCGAGAGGTTTCATAATAAAAGGTTGGGCACCATAGGTGATGATTTTATCCCATCCCGCAATTGGCGGGTTCATGACACATTGCAGATGGAATTCAACACTGGAGGGTGTGTGTTCAAGTATGCCCATGATAACATGGCCGCACTTTGAGATCAATTCCTTAACAAGCGGATGACTGTGGACGTTTTAAGAATCAGAGTCTCAACTGGAGTTGTAAACCAAGTTGTTGGGCAAGTGACCATGTGACCATACAAACGACGACAATCACCACAGTGTCCGCAGTGAAGGATGATCTAGAGAGAGCAATAAGAAATGTAATGGAGGGTGATAATTTGGAGAATATGAAATTTCAGTATATTATTCATAAAGTAATTACATCAATATATATAGAAGTGGAGAATGAAATAGGGAAAGTATACATGTCTCCATACAATATATCTCATGTCTATACACATGTCTAAATATAATATATCACATATATTACATGTATTATATGTCTGTTAACAACCCCTCAAACTCACGGTGGATCAAACACCGAGAGTTTGAAAATACGCTCGTCGAACGTCTCTCGTCGACGACGGGAATGGTGAAGTCATCGCTCGTCGATCGTCGACGGCGGGAATGGTGAAGTTATTGCTCATTGATCGACTTTCGTCAATGACGAAAATGGTGAAGTCATCGCTGGAAAGATCTCGGAAAAGAAAACCTCCGTGCTAGAGAGTGAGGGCCGAAAGCGGCAGTAGAGGCAAGGGCCAAGGGTAGCACTGGAGTAAGATGTCATCAAAATTGACAATAACAGAAGATGAAGATATGGCCTGGCGCTAGGCACAGCTACATGAGCACGGCTCAGCACAGGTTCGTTGATAGTATAGAACGACGATCAGCAGAGAATTTTGAGAGGCTCTGATACCATGATAATTTGGAGAAGAAGAAATTTTAGTATATTATTCACAAAGCAATTACATCAATATATATAAAGTGGAGAATGAAATAAGAAAAGTATACGTGTCTAGATATAATGTATTATATGTGTATACACATGTCTAGATACCATATATCACACGTGTGTTAACAAAGGGAGGAGGCAAAAGAGAGAAGACGAAGAGTAATAGAGTTGGGGAAGAAGGCTAGGGAGGCGGCAATGAGCGAGGAGGGTTCTTATGCTAATATGACAAACCTCATTAGGAGTTGCACAAAAAATTAAGTGTTGAAAGTGATTGTGACGCAAAGACAAGTGAGAGGGATCTACTTCAGTTTCAGATCTTGACATTTTATTGAACTATAACTAGATAGAGATCAAATTATTCTGATTTTAGATTGTTTGTTTGTGATATTAATTTGACTTTGGTTGCTGTAATATGTTGTCTCTTAAAACATTTTTAATGAAGTGTAAAGGGATGTTAGTTTTGCCATTTTGTTTAAAAAAAAAGAATAAAAGACTTACCAAAAAAATCAATTAATTCTGGTGTTGAGAATAAATATGTTGATACCTATGTTGCAGAGACACGGCAATGTTGAAATGGACACGACACGTGGATACATGACAAATTCTTAAAAATACAAAAGACACGTATGTTCGACACGCGTGTTGGACACGTTTCAGACACGATACAACTTCATGATAGAAGTGTACGTGCTACATAGACTGATACAAGTGCATAATTAATGATGTAGTAAGTTTCTATCTACACATATATGTAACATAGGTCCAATGGCTTTAAAGGTGAGGCCTGAAAGGGCCTGAATCAGATTCTTACTGAGACGAAGGTAAAACTCACTCTCAACTTAAAAATTATATAGGCCTAAATATAGAAGTCGTTCAAGTCCCATGTATTAAGTTGGGAAAAGATCAGGCTTTCCCGGCCAAGCTGACAGCATGGCCTTGATGTGGATCGATGAAATTAGCCATCCTCATTCCATATCTAATTTCATCATTAAATGGCTACAAGACACTATACTCTATGTTGGACATGTATAATATCCCCTAACGTCATGACCTTTTAAAGTTTTCATGCAAAGGTTGTAACCTGAGGATATTACAAATAGTTTGGATCAAGGTTTGAAACATTGTCAGACACTGATACTTATGACTGATATGAAAATTATTGATACTCCGTATGACCGATTTTGATACCAATTTGCTGGTGTGATTAGTTGAAACGGCCTATAAATTGCCAATATTCCCTATCCTGATATCAAAATCCTAAGATCAACAACTAGGTTACGTGGAGATGGGCACATCGATATAACAGGACACGATACGACGACACGACAATGTTGAAAAATTAAGACATGGCAGGGAACATGACAATTTTTAACAACAACAACTAAGCCATTTGTCCCAGGTATTTGGGGTAGGCTACATGAACTAAAAGAAAATTACGCCAGATCGGGCACATGGATTAGCTTTCTCCACTCATTCAAATCAGAACTAAGTTTTTGAGTTCGGGTGTAGTTTTGATCCAAAACCAAAACCCAGCTAACATAATAACTAAGTTTGGTACCCAACTTCAAAACCTTATTCCTCAGGGCCTAGCAGACCCAAAAAAAAAAACTTGATGGGGCAAAAAAAAAAAGAAACCTGATTTCTTCGCCGCCAAATCCTCGCTAAGAGATCGTCGCGTCCTCGTCGTGCCTTCACCGCATCAGAACCGTATCAGAGCTTCTCCCCCACGAATCGGAGCCGGACAGAGTTGGGAACGAATCCGCATGTGTCCATGGCGAACCCGTATCCGATTCGTGTCCGCCATGAGAGCAGCAGCTAAACTGTCGTGTCCGTGCATCCCAAGTCGACAATGATACAGATATCAAGATTTCAAATTATGGATGGACTAACTGAGTTATGCTAACTTTTATTAGATGCTCTGACTAATATCTATGCGTACAAATCCTCCATTTCTTGTTTCAAGCAATTCTCTTTCAAATTCCCCGCCTTCACACCTTAAATTTCATCAAAAAGGGGGAAAGGTTTAGTTAGATAGACGACACAAACAAGGCATAAGAAGGAAAAAGGCTCAAAAGCCTCTTTTGTAAAACTAGTAGAGGTTGATATGGTCAAAATAAATAATGACACATTGTTAGTTTTAACCACACATCCATCGGCATACATGGTATTATCGTGATATTATGAGATGAATATAAGTGATGGCTTATTCACCTGACCTAAAGTTAGCAGGCATGTATCAAGAATTAATAGGCATGGGTCATAAACAAGTTAATCAGCCCACCTCATTTATTTAATCAGTATGCGATAAACTTCTAACATAATTTTGATGGACATCAGTGTTTTAAATATAGGATATCGGTGATATATCATTCGGCAAAATTATATACCAAATATCGGGTGATATATCGCGATCTAGTACTGAATACCAGACATCATTTGGGACGTCATACTGGATGAATAATATACATATGATTGTCTACCTAAATCATATGAAACTACTTAAAGTAAGTTTAGTATCATATACTCATAGGAGACACTTACCTTTTCTAGAAACTTCTCAAATACGTTTGTGGAAGCTCCTCAAATGCGTCACGTGACTACATACAAGATATATTAATCTCGAATATCGGCCGATATATCGGCCACGTGACGATATGTCAGCCCATATCGGTGCAGCAAAACGATATGGTAAAATTTTACAGTTATCGTATAGTTTTAAATAAAATACCAGTATCTCGACTAATATACCGGTATATCGGCCAATATACCGGTATATCGGCCAAGATTTAAAACAATGCGTACCATCATGGTTAGAGCATTGTGTAGGTCTTGTTTGGCTGGAGGTGCAAGGGCGTGAGGGGTTTTTAAGGTGTAAAGGGATACAAGGTTGGTCACTTCAAATTTCTTAATCACATGAGAATTAGCTTATAAGAACTCAAAGTCAAAGTAGGGGTTAGGTTTAATCCAAAACAATAACGGGTAAACTAAAAAAATTTCAAAAAAAAATACCAACTTTGCCTTATGCAAACCCATAATTAAAAATTGGATCGTCCCTCCACTCTCTCTTAGTAATTAGTATAGGGGAGAAAGTTCTTCTGTAACAATATTGATGGCATGGTTTAAACTTGTGACTTTTCTATCACAAATATTAGTGACATGCCTTACCAACTCTCCTCGCCGACAAACTCATGATTTCCAACTAATGGATGTTAAATTTCGAGTTTGAGCAAGAGTTAGCTGGTTAAATGAGCTAACCCCTACTGCAAAACACAGCTGTATCAGTGCTCTCAAGTGTTTGATAGGGAGGTTGGAGGTTCGAGTCTTTTTTCATAGAGTGATTGTGTGTGGTGAGCGTGCGTGAAGCTTTTAATAAACTCTTAACGAGGACAATATTCACATGTGTTCATTGATTTGGCCAAGACAAGCTAGTTAGTTTTCCAGTAGGGATTAGGGACTAGTCTTTAATAAATGTACGAGAGTGAAAAGCATGACTGTGAATGTGAATTCATGCATTTTTTTTCAGGCATATGTCAGTACAAAAGTCACACAATAATAATCAAAACATCAACATTACAGCAGAAATAACAACCAATGAATATACATGGCATGTGTCATTCTGGTAACATTTTTCAGCGATTAAAACAAGTCAATCATTTAACCAATGGCGTTTATTACGTAACGACTAATTTTAGAAAAATATTTATATATGCAAAACATATTATAATTTCTCTAGAATAATACTGTGCAGTCTCTTAAGCATCCAGCCGGCATGAGAAGAAAAGGACGTAAGAATAGATTTCTTTTGCAATTGAGTCTGTGGGAACTAAAACACAGAATCAAGAAATTCTATACTTGCTGATATTTCTAATGTCCTGAAAGAAAACAGCATACGCAAACTTAGAACAAATGAACCTAACATGCTAGATGAAATCAGCGGTATCTTTTAGCTGGCCATCCTCTACATCCATCTCTATATATAAGGAGATCTTTTAAGAATCTGTAGAGCATAAGACTACACATTACTGGTACTTCTACCTCACTGCTAAAATGACCAATCAAGTAATCATGAGTGGTCTTGACGAGCCTAACCCGCAGTTTGTGCTGGTTCCTGCGATGGCTCCGGGCCACATGATTCCGATGGTCGACTTTGCCCGGTTGCTCGCCCACTGCAGCGCGCTTGTCACCGTCACCAACGCTCCCCTCAACGCCTCCTGAATCAGAAAGCAGCATTCGAATCCGCTTTGTGAGCTTCCATTCCCTTGCAAAGAGGTGGGCTTGCCTGAAGGCTGTGAAAACATCGACAGCGTGCCATCAGCAGAACTTCTGCTCAATTCTTCGAAGGTCTGAGTCTTCTGGCTAAACCTGTTGAACTATATCTCAGTGAACAGATACCCTATCCTAACTGCATGATTGCAGACCTCCGCCACCTTGAACTCAAACAGGTTGCTGACACTCTTCACATACCTCGGCTCACGCTCTTCAGCATGTGCTGCTTCACCCTCTTGTGTACTCACAACATCTTACACTATAAGGTCTACGATAGAATCACCAACAAGCATGAGCCGTATGAGGTTCCAGGCTTGACTCAGAAGATATGGACACGAAGGATCAGGCACCATTGTTCTTTTCTGAACCTGCTTGGAAGGAGTTCTCCAAAAAGGTGGAAGAAGCTGACCTTGCAGCCATTGGCATAGTGATGAGTGAACACTTACGCATGATTTAGAGCTTTCATACATAAAGAACTGTCAGAAATCCAAGGGGAAAAATGTGTGGGCAGTTGGACAATTTTCTCCTCATAACAAAGACTTGTCTGACATGGCTGCGAGGGGGTAACGAGGCCTTCGTTGACATCAGCCGATGCCTGAACTGGCTTGATTCCATAGCACCAAGATCAGTCGTTTATGTCAATTTTGGTAGGCTCACAGTTATGGAAGCTCGTTAACTGATGGAGATAGGATTTGGCTTGGAAGCTTCAAATCATACAGTTATTTGGGTGATCCTCGAAAGGAAGGGAAAACCTTTTGCCTGGTAAATTGGAAAAGAGTTTGCAAGTGACAGGAGTTCGTCGGGTTAGGGGTCATCAACCTACGGAATTTCAACAAAGCATTACTCCTCAAATTGTGGTGGAAATGTTTGACAATCCTACTCGTAAATGGGCACCCTAGTTTCCCACAACTGTCGCCCCTGACGGGTTGGTGGTTAGAGAAGTGCATTACCAAGTCTCTACATCCCCTTTCTGGAAAGGAATGAGCTCTGTCAAGGACATTTTCTTTTCAGGAGTAGCTAAAGTCATTGACAACGGGAGAGGTATGAGGTTCTGGCTAGATAAATGGTGCTCGGCCATTCCGTTGAATACTCTTTTCCCAGAATTGTTTATCCGAGCCCAAGACCCTATAGGCTCGGTTCTTTCTAATTGGATCATTGATGGCTGGAATATTAAAGTAACATTTTTTGTATCAAGAGGGAAACACTGGTCAGAAAGATGACATGTTACAGCCCCTCCCAGATTACCCGGTTAATATCAATGGTGATAGAGATCGGCCGCCCTGAGAATGGGACCCTTCACGGACCTTCTCAGTTAGAAGCGCATACCTCAGGTTGAACGACGAAGGAAGACGATGTCCTTTTGCGATGATCATTTGGAACAATAAAGTGCCTACTAAAGTCAGAGCTTCCTTTGGCTGTTCATTAACGGAGCCATACTGTCATGTGATAATCTTATGAAAAGGGGATGGCAAGGACCAGCGCCTGCATTATGTGCACCGCAAACGAGAAATCCATCGATCACCTGTTCCTAGGTTGCTCGGTTTCTATCTAAACTTGGGAGAAGCTAGCTCTATGCCTCAATATGCTTCTCCCAAACTTAACCTCTTTCTGTGAGACTTTTTTGGTCCTCCTGGAGGCAAGCATCCATCAATAAACACGAGAGGATTATTTGAGACCTAGCAGCGGTAGCTGTCTTTTGGGAAATTTGGAGGGAGCAAAACATTAGAATATTTAATAACTACACCAGATCATCTGATCATAATTTCCATATCTGCTTGTTATCTTAGATTGGTTAAATCTCCTCTCAGATACTTCTAGAGAGAGGGCAAGGCAGACGATGGAACACATACAGATAGAGCACTTGTCTAACACCTATTCAGAGGCACAAGGGATGACGACAGTGACACGGACATGTAGTGATCGGCGACATCTCAAATTCCTGATTTTTGGAGCTCAGGTCTCATCCTGATAGGGGCATCAGGCCATCCTATATTTTGTATTAGGGACTTTCTGACTCAAGCCTTTCATTTACAGTGTAGTTGTCTACATTATTTTGTACTTTCCTCCTGCACCTGTGTGTGCTTCTGTTGTTTTAAAGGAGGTATTGATGCTCTGTATAAACATATCTGTTGGGATGATTTCATTAAAAACTTGTTAATGAAGCGCGGGGACCCTAGAGGTTCACCGTTCTCTCTCTCAAAAAGAATACGAGATGTCATGCCTGTCGGAGGGGTTTGAGGATTGGATAAGCTCGAGGAATCTCATTATAAAAGGTTGGGCGCCACAAGTTTTGATCCTATCACATCCTGCAATCAGAGGGTTCATGACACATTGGGTGGAACTCTACACTGAAAGGGGTGTGTATGTGTGCGTGCAGGTGTGCCTATGATAACATGGCCACACTTAGTGGACCAGTTCCTCAACGAGAGGATGGTTGAGTCGATGTTCTGAAGATTGGCGTCCCAATTGGAGTTAAAAAAACGAAGTATTTGGGTAGATAACCGGAGATGGCCAACAGAGAGGATGTGATGAAGGCAGTAGAAAGGTTGATGAATGGAGAGGAAGAAGCCGAAAGGAGAAGGTAGAGAGCGACAGAGTTTGGAAAAAAGCCAGGCAGGGTAATGAATGAAGAAGGAACTTCATTTGTTAATATGACAAGCTTGATCCAATACTTACAGTCAAAAGTAACAAGAATGATGAAGGGAATTGATGAGAGAGATCTGTTCATATGTATTGTACTGCTTTCATTTCAACATTACAATAAAAATCTTTGGAACTTCCTAAAAACCAACTCCATCATGGATATAATACTAGAAACTAGAACACTAACCTGCTATCTTTGTCAAAAGTGTTAACAGGGATAGTTTTATCTCATCTTCCTTACAGCTAGAATGTCGGCCAGTTGGAGACAATACAACAAAAAAAACATCACCAACTCATTGAATTTTTTCCTTCACTTGTGATTAATCAACTTCAAGGCATGTTTACCAGTGTAGATTTGTATTGTTAAAAAGTGGAAAGATAAACTTTACTTGCATTTTTAAGACATGAAAAACCAAATGTCACTATATCCTAAGATGCATAAAAACTGACAAGGTGAAATTGCTAAAAGACATATAGAAAGAAGTGCACTCCCACCTTGATAGCCCACCCTTCCACTCATTGCAGTATAATGGGAATACAAGAAAATCACTTTACCCTAAGATGTGGAAAAATGGGCATCCACTTTCGCATTACCAAACACAGTGTTTTGGTCTATCAGTTCCGACCGATGGCTTTTAGGATAAATACCACATAAATATCAGCCATCAATATCAAGGTTCAAATATCGGATATCGGGATCATATCGGATGGAGGTTTTCATATCGAATATCGGATATAGGGATACGCGCGTATATCGGGCGTTCATATCGAACACTATGTATAATGAAATATTGATAACTAAAAATTAGTTTACTGTCACAGATATCGTCTACCAAATAAAAATGATGTAATATGCATGCTAAAACAGTAAAAAATAAACAATGTACATTTACACGCAGTCGTAGGTCGTGTAATAAATAAGTTATTTCAAGGAATTGAGAAGTGTAAGATTAGAAGTTGTATAATCTACTTATCTAAAAATCAAGTGCCGTCGCTGTCAATTCACGGAGGAAAAAAAATTAGGGCTCAATTTTATCAAGCCCTAACGATGTAAACAACACATAGTCAAGTGATGGGTCGAGTTTGGCTTTAATGTTGATGGGTTCAAAAAAAAAACGAAACTCAATTAAAATAATCCATATGGGCCGATTTTGCACCGACTCATATCGGGCGATTTATCAGCCGATATTATCGAGTTAATATTGTATCATGTACCTCAAAAACGTGGTACAATATTACCCATATATATTGAAATGGGCCGTATTTGAAAGCATGGAAGAAAGTAAACACATGGCCTAACCTCAACATGTCCCCTTTCTGTAAGCTAAACGGGTCCTAATATGGTACCCAGCTGTTGAGAAAATCCTTCTGAAAAGCAACCCAATAGGCTGTTTGTTCGCTGTTTTCCCATGGATTCCATAGTTTAGATTCTGACAGGAGGTGATTTTGGCAACAGATTCTTGAATTGTTATTTGTTTTAATGAATAAGGACAGATTTCCAATTATCAAAATGTCAGCACGCATCAACAAATAGTATATACTGAAATCTACCCTTTGTGTCGGATTTACCCTGTTTCTAACATATTCTGTTAAAATAAGGCGTGCTTGGAGATTTCATTGAAATCACGAAACCTGAGGGGACGTCAAATAAATGCATTTCTACGGAATCGCTGTAGCTACAGTGATTCCGCGGGCTTTTCCTCCTCTCGCAGGATGAAACCAAAGAAGCAAGACACGTAGGATTTACGTGGGAGCCAGATAATCATTAAGATTTTCTGTCGGCGACGATCCAAATGCGGGCTTGGAAAACTGCTGGCGTGGCAGACCGATACAGTGATTCTGCGGGGGTTTCCTGCAACCAAACGGGTCCATAATGTCTATGGAATCAGCCATCCTCCCCTTCTCATTCTTATGGAATCCATATTTCAAACAGACAAGAGAAAGGTAGA
>JAVJIF010006009.1:0-62070 GCA_038442645.1 Agave tequilana | reverse complement strand
TTTATTGCAAGTTATTTATTTGCTTAACATTAATCCTTCTTGTTTTAGTTTTGTGTTGACTTTGGTATTTTTGATCCGTAATTGTCAACAGAGATAGTTCCGCATTTATCATCATCTCTCGGACCAACAGAAGGGACCGGGTTTAACTGGAGGTGATGAAGGGGAGCATTGTTGTTATTTATTGCATTGGAGGAAGGGACCGGGTTTAACCGGAGGTGACCGAAGGGGAGTGTTGTTGTTATTTATTGCATTAGAGGAAGGGACCAGGTTTAACTAGAGGTGATCGAAGGGGAGTATTGTTGTTATTTATTGTTGTTATCTATTGTTTCGGAGGAAGGGACTGGGTTGAATTAGAGGTGATCGAAGGGGAGTATTGATATTATTTTATTGAAGTATGCTTGAATATATGTTTATGATATCCAGTATATGGATATGATTGTTATGATATCCGAATTATTGATGTTAATAGGTATGACACCTAGTATATGCATATGATTATTCATGATATCCGGTATATGGATATGATTGTTATGATATCTAAATGATGCATGTTAATAGGTATGGCACCTAGTATTTCATATGATTATTTATGATATCCGGTATATGGATATGATTGTTTATGATATTCGAATTAAGGATGTTAATACGTATGACACCTAGTGTATGCATATAGTTGTCTATGACATCGGGTAAATAGATTGTTGTGACATCCAGTAATGGATGTGAGTGTCTCATATTTCCTCATGCATGAACACATATAATTGGATACTATCATGAGTAGTGTATGATGTCATATGTATATTAGGGTAGGTGTAATATTGAACTGTAAGTAATCTTGTGAGTAAGATTAGACTCTCTAAGAGTTGTGTTGTGACCATGACTATATATATGAAATACGAATATGTTACAAACTGGAAACCGGAGAGGTGATTATAAGAGACTAACGAGTAGGTCAAGTATTGCAAAATCATTGAGATTATGTTAATGAAATATTGGTCACGTGTACCCAGAAGAATATATATATGAAGTATCAGATAATAGAAAGAGTCTATAAATTCATATGCTGCAGTATCAACCACAAGTAGAAAGTGTTGAAATTGATTTTTGACATTGCTCAACTGCATAATACTTGAAGTACAATGGTAGTATAATACAAACTCTATTTTGAATGACTTAACTCACTGAGCTGTTGAGCTCACCCGACCACAGATTGATATTTTTAGGTCACGGCAAGGCGAAGGTCCGACTTAGAGCTGCAAGGATGTTCTCCTGAGATGACGTATGTACTTATTGTAGAATGTGATTCTTTTGTAAACTCTGATATAATTAGTCACTGTGAGTTAGACTATTATATTACGGAAGCACTCTTATGTATATGTTTATTTGATGGACCTTGGGATGAACTATATGATGAAAATGAGATTTATAAGTAGGCTAATGTTAGCCGAAATCTAAATTATTGTATTGAGATGGAGTCTATATTTCAGAGGAGATGTTGTCGAATTTCTTTAGTATATTCTGATTAACGAGCAATAAGATTGATGATTATGAAATTTTGAGGTAATTAAACCTGGGACCATTACAGTTGGTATCAGAGCTTAGGCTTAGAAACTTGAAGTACTCAAGTGTAGGTCTAAGACAGTATTAGCCTAGAGATTGATTTAAGTCGTTGGTTCAGGAATAACATTGATTGTTATAATGAATGTCTTTGAGTGTACAGTTTGTATGAATGAATGTGTGCCATGACGTAAGAAGTTCAAGGGTGTAATGAGTTCTTATGCGTATGATTAATCTCGAAATGCATGATATTTAACTTTTTCTTATGTTCGAATTAAATATACCCGCATATACTTTGATTCGGATAAGTTCTATTAGGGGTGCGGGCCCTTAGTATGAACTACCTGTGGCATGGGACACTGGGATAAGGAAATGACAAAATATCAGGCAAGACAAGATTTAATCAGAACGGAAGAACCATATTGAGCATATATGATAGACGTACCATCAAGTATGGTACGTGTATGTGCTGATACGATGTGGGATGATATATAACACAATTATCACCAAGTGTGATGTGTGTATGTGATACCATATGATGTGTATATCACCAAGTATAATAGTGAATGTAATGATATAAAGTATGTGTAAGATATATTCTGTGTGAAAGTGATAATATTGGACATATATTGCTTGTTTTGAAACATAAGGAGATGCATGATCAGAAGAGAACAAATTACCTTATTAGAAGAAAGATTTCATGACATAAAGAAGAAATTGAAAGTATTACTCTTACCCAATATCGGATGTGCCAAGTTTCGAGAATGAAACTTTTTCTAAGGGGTAGAGATGTAACACCCGGATTGGTAAACTCTAGGTTAATAATATTTATCGTAGATTCTTATGATTTTTAAATTAATTGTTTCTGTATTAATAATATTCGGTAATTCATCGTGGAAATCCGAAAAAGATTTAAGATTTTTATAAATCATACTTGATTAATTGATATGAAAAATATATGGAAATGCACTGGTGTATATACTGTAAGAAATACTCGTATAAATACGGGGTATTGGTGTTTAATCATATCGATGATTAAATTTTAATGATTTAGAGAGATGAAAAAAAGGAAAAAGAAAAAGAAAATAAAATTAAAAATAAGATTGTATTGATTAGGGTATGGGGGAAGTATGGGAAGAGTGGGGAGTAGGTGGGGAGTAGGTGGGGGGAGAGATAAACTCTCATTTCCCCCCCCCCCCCCCCTCTCTCACTCTCATCTTCTCTCCCCCCCAATCTGGTGGTGGCCCCCCCAATCTGGTGGTGGCCGGCGGCACGCTGGAGGCCGGCGGCGCCGGTGGTAGGGGGAGCGCCAGCCAGCCAGCCACCCACCCTCTCTCTTTCTCCCTTCGTCTCTCCCTATCTCTCCCTCTCTCACGCGGCGTGGCGCTGGGCGGCGCGGCGCCGGAGGCCGCTGGCAGGGCGCCGAAGGCCGCCGGCATGGGACGCTAGAGTGAGGAGCAGCAGCGTGCTGCTGCTGGTTCTCTTTTAAAGGGAAAAAAAAGAAGAAGAAGAAGAAGAAGAAGATAAGTATGGGTTTGGGTTTCGGGTTTAACCCAAATCTGACCCGTTAAGACCCAACCCGTTCATTTAATAAGGTAAATTTCATTTTAGCCCCTGTGAGATTAAAAAATTATTTTGGGGCCCTGAAAAATTACAAACAGCCTCCTGAATATTTCAGTTATTACGTATCTAACCTTTTATACTGGTTTTGGTTTCCGGAAGATATCTTGGCCTTCTGAAGTCGGATTCGGACGATTCTTGAGCCGTTGTGATCGTGAAAACGAGCGCTACACATTTTGTATATCCGTATATGGTATTAGGTGTTCAAAATTTATCGGTATACCCGATGAGTGAAAGTTCTAACTTAAATCTTATTTTTCCTCAGTTTAGATATAATTGTTATTGGAAAATATTGATAATATTGATTCATTGGAACTAAGAGATTACATCATTGAAAGATGATTGTGACAGTTATTATAAAAGTGAACTGGTGTTAAGGAACCAAAATCCAAATAGGGTATCCGAATAATGAATCATGGATATGTTACGTATATGTGTGTGAGAACATTGATGTTAAGTTGTGTCTTACCATTTATAATTCGTATAGATATGACCATCAAGCGCCTGTAAGTGTAATGGTATGGATGAATATAGACAAATGCCACATAAATTATGTGTTTGTGAAATTTTAAGCATCGTGTATATGTTATGAGTATTTACTAGAATTAAGCAGCCGAATATTAAACGCTGGGCTTTGATAGAAATTGTCAAGTATAAATTTTCATCTAATACCATCTATCCGTCTGTGATGAATATTGAAGTTACTTAACCTGAAAATCGTTAAGTGGGTAAAGTCTACCCCTGATTCCTTTAAACACTGTATTGCATGTGTATTAACTAGTAAGATAAGAATGATGATTTGTAAGTGAAGATTGATATTATATGCAAGTGATATCCAAGTCATTACGAAATTTATAGTTATGGATAATAATAATCGAACGGTAGTTGGTTAACACCGGTGTACCCAGTGAGTAGACTAAACAGTGACAATAGGAAATCGATTACAGATCATGAATGTTTATTTAATAAGAGATAATTAGAAATCATTTAAGATAAAAGATCACTTGACATCCATCAATCATGATTGGATAATTATAGAATCGGTTATGTTGATACTGGTATAAGTAGAATCTAAAGTTGATATTAGAATTGAACTAAGCAAATGAAATTTGAAATTATCTTCGAGTAACTCGATGTAACCGTGATATAGAAAACTTTGTCAATTGGGATATATATAATTGATGTAGTATGATAGAAATAGTGTATTGATTAAACTATTGAAGATTTTGTTAATATTGATAACTCGGATGGGATCGGGACATTTCGGTTAATTAGCAACTGTGAACGTGAACCGATGATGATGGGACTGATCAAGTAATTGATAATGAACTTCATTAGAGTAACTGAATTGCTAACTCTACCGGACATGCTTGATAAATAAATTGAACATCAAAAGCTTATTGTTAAGCCAAGTACACAGGAGACTCAAATATATGTAGTATGTTGAGTATTGATCTTGCAAATATTATTTTCGTATTTGTTTTATTTCATGATATATTTATGCTCAAAACGTGATCTTGTGTATTAACTTGCACACTTGAGGCATCAAAGGTCAGCTGATGGCCTACATATTTGTATCCATTGATTAAGTTTTAAACGGTAGCAACTGAAAGCAATTTGATGGATAAATAATTAAGATTCATCGAACTTGATGAGAGGTGGAAAAAATAAAACTTTTGAACCAGAGCTCATAAGTAGATATTGTACTTTTAACGATTAATGATTATTAATGAAAAACTACTAAATAAGATCAAGTCTGATGATTATCAGATAATGAGTGACTGATGATGGTGTATAAGTATCAAGTAAGTAATTAAACTAGTGAAAACAATTAGAGTCAGTGTTGAGTAAATCTGACAAAGTATATCAATTATGATGGATAATTCGATATCAATAAAATAAGTACTGATAGCATTGAACTAGTATTTTGGTATATCTGCTCTATACACCAGAGACTTTCGGATATTCTTGTAATTGATTTTGCAGAGCATCGGAATCTACTATTAAGCTTGGAAGTCACATCTTTATAGTGACACCGATTATATCTAACCGGTAAGAGTTAGATAATTACATTAATAATTGAAAGTTAGTAATACAGACAAAAGATTGAGCGTTGTATCAATGTGATTAGCACTCCAATATTGGTAAGTAATATGTGTATGTGTGCATATATATACGTGTGTAGTTTGATTCATATGCGAACACAGATGATGATTTGACTAGTAAATGACTGTGTGATTTGGAACTAGAAGATAGAAGTAAGCAGCAACAAAATATGTTGTATAGAAATCAGTAGCATTAACACCAGTATTAGTGGAACTTGAGGTAAATCTGGGTTGTATCAAATAAAAGTACTAAAACCAGTCCTTACTTAACTAAAGGATAATTATGATATCAAAAATGTAATAATTCATTAATATCAGAATCGTCATGTAACTATCACTTGTATCAGAAGTAATGAGAATATTTTAAATTAAATTAAGTTGTAACCAATAGGCAGTTTGCCTGAGGATAAAAGAGGCAAATGATGATAAATCCCGAATGTTAATTAAATCATAAAAGGTGAATAAATATTATGATTAGAAAAAGTGAATACTGGTACTACGAATCAGAACTTGACCGGTATGATTTTGGGGATCGTTAAGTTGAATGTTTTCTGTGTGTGTTTGATACCTCTTAATATATAAAAATTCCTCGAAACTAACGAATTAAGAAATGAGAACGCATGAACTTAACTGTGTGACACATCGGTATGTATGTGAATGTCTTTGTGATAGAAATGTGCATAAGTATGTATATGATGCCATGTATCGTATTGGACGAAGGGATCGGGTTTAACCGGAGTTGACGAAGGGAAGCATTGTTGTTATTTATTGCATTGAAGGAAGGGATTAACCGAGGTGACCGAAGGAGAGTATTGCTGTTATTTATTGTATTGGAGGAAGAGACCAGATTAATCGGAGGTAACCGAAGGGGAGTATTGTTTTATTTATTGTTGTTATCTATTATTTCGGAGGAAGGGACCGGGTTGAACTGGAGGTGAACGAAGGGGAGTATTGATATTTTTTTATTGAAGTATGCTTGAATATATGTTTTATGATATCGAGTATATGGATATGATTGTTATGATATCCGAATTATGGATGTTAATAGGTATGACACTAGTATATGCATATGATTGTTCATGATATCCGGTATATGGATATAATTGTTATGATATCCGAATGATGCATGTTAATAGGTATGACACCTAGTAATCATATGATTGTTTATGATATCTGGTATATGGATATGATTGTTTATGATATTCGAATTAAGGATGTTAATATGTATGACACCTAGTGTATGCATATAGTTATCTATGACATCGGGTAAATAGATTATTGTGACATCCAGTATATGAATGTGAGTGTCTCGTATTTCTTCATGTATGAACACAATATAATTAGATACTATCATGAGTCGTGTGTGATGTCATACGTATATTGGGATAGGTGTAATATTGAACTGTAACTAATCTAGTGAGTAAGATTAGGCTCTCTAAGAGTTGTGTTGTGACCATGACTGTATATATGAAATACGAATATGTTACAAACTGAAAACTGGAGAGGTGATTATAAGAGACTAACTAGTAGGTCAATTATTGCAAAATTAGATTGTATATTAATGAAATATTGGTCACGTGTACCCAGAAGAATATATATAGAAAGTATCAGATAATAGAAAGAGTCTATGATTCATAAGCTGCAGTATCAATCACAAGTAGAAAGTATTGAAAGTGATTTTTACATTGCTCAACTGCATAATACTTGAAGTACAATGGTGGTATAATACAAACTCTATTTTGAATGACTTAACTCACTGAGCTGTTGAGCTCACCCCACCACAGATTGATATTTTCAGGTCACGGCAAGGCGAAGGTCAGACTTAGAGCTGCAAGGATGTTACCTGAGATGACGTATATACTTATTGTAGAATGTGATTCTTCTCTAAACTCTGATGTTATTAGTCACTGTGAGTTAGAATATTATATCACGGAAGTACTCTTATGTATATGTTTATTTGATGGACCTTGGGATGAACTATATGATGAAAATGAGATTTATAAGTAGGTTGATGTTAGCCAAAATCTAAATTATTGTATTGAGATGGAGTCTATTTTTTAGAGCAGATGTTGCTAAAATTTCTTTAGTATATTCTGATTAACGAGCAATAAGGTTGATGATTATGAAATTTTGAGATAATTAAACTTGGGACCGTTACAGGCGGACCTAGCACTCAATGCTTTACTGATAACTCTATCCGAGCGTAGTTATGCCGTAAGCGTAGCTTCGCCACGCGCGGTAGTATAGCGTTCGTACGCTCGCTCCGTCGTGTGCATTTAGTGCTACCACGAGCAGTAACCATACTGAACGTCATGGCATCTAGTGTTGTACGTTAAGTTTGCTCCAGCTTGCTTAGCTCCGCTTGGATGTTTGCTTACTTGCATGCCAACTTAACTCCTTGATAATTCAACTATTATTCTTTACTTGATAATTGTGAAGAGATTGAAACCATTACTTACACTATTTTTTCTAAACTGTATTATTTTTGTGTATTTGTACTGATCTCCTGTATCGGTACCATTTTTCTGTATTCATACCGATCCCTTGTACCAGTACTGTTTTCCTATATTCGTACCGATCCCCTACATCGATACTACTTTCCTGTATTGAGATATATGATAGTGATATCTACTATATTTATTACTTGACATGCTATTACTTGACACGTTATTACTTGACACTTGACTCCTGCATGCTATCACCTGGCACCTATTTATTATCACTTGACACCTATTCGATGTCACTTATCACCTGCCATATGATATATTACTACTTGACTTGTGATTATCTTATTTTGGGGATCTTGTCTTGCTATCTTGTATTATATACGTGATATGTATTTCTACTTGTTACTCCTGTAATTCCTGAACCTGTCCTACTCTTGCTATTCCTATAATATGATAATTACAAAATAATAAACTATCAAAAGGCCGACCTACATCAAGTAAGGGGGAAACTGATGGACTTCAAGTGATGAATATGTTTATTGTGGTATTGGGCATGTTATGCAACTCAAACTTTCGGTTCTACCTGAGGGCCTCCAGGTGACCGAGGAGAACGCTGACTCTCTACCACCTGTTATATTCCTGAATAGCCATACACTAAGACCCACTTTTTGTATGCTTTGCGGCTGGTTCTGTACACTAGCAATGGAACACCCTAAACCATGGTCTTGGGCATGCACGAGACCCACTGTAAACATAACTCATTAGTCTCATCATCAGTTTCCAATAACAACCTCAACTTATTCAAATGTGGATGTATGTGCGTTGGGACGCTAGGTCACATTCCAAGATATATGGGTAGGATAAGTAATAATAATATGCTAATCAATAATTTGTTGTGCTGTTTTGCAATTCGGATCATATACACTCAGATTATGGTAACATGGGGTATAAGGTGTATAGATGAGGATTTCCTTGTTTGGATTTTCCTTCAACGTACTTGTCTCATGAAGCCATAAACTGAGCTTATACGACTGATTTTGTGTATATTCAGTTTTATTCAGTCTTATATGTTTTTATCAGTTTTACATCATTTTCTTAGTTTAGGCGACAACTCTGTGTCATATAAACTCAGGATACAATGACATGTGATATAAGGTATATATATGAGGGTTTCCTTATTTAGATTATTACTTTGATGTACTAATCTCAGGATCAGTAATTTGAGCTTATATAACTAGTTTTATCACATTTACTTTACTCGCTGCCTCATTGTATGCTCCTGTATGCTTGTGCTCACGACACGATTTTGAATTCATTCTTTTGACTCGAATTTATCAATACACGTGTGCTTGTCTCTGCACGCCACTTGGCTCTCGCCTCACCACTCGTTGGGGAGTTTTGACTCCTGCGGACTTATAAGTTCATATCTTAGAGTTTGGACTGTGGTGGACTTCCTGGTGATCAGAGTTGCGTAGCGATAGCGTCGTGGACCAGCTGTTGACTCCTGAGTCCTTTCCTTTCAAGCCCTTTGCTCGTCTCTCAAGTTTTTCTTTTGTACGTCGTGAGCCCCTTTTGTACTATTCATATCTGTACATCTCTTAGTATTTTCACCTATCGGTGATGTAATATTCTTATAATATTGTATCATATCCTATGATAACTTTGTAATTGTACCCTTATGTTGGAATATATAATGCACCACGTACTTTCATACTCTGATTCTTGCCTGTACTAATACTTAGCGTATATATATGAGGGTATTTTTGACTTATTTATATACGTCCCAGTAATATTTCATACCTGCGAGATCAGGGCGTTACAGATGGGGAAGCTTGCTAAAGGTTGGAGACATCACCGGTGTTGAGGTGGTGGTGGCCGATTGGGTTGAAGGAAGAAAAAGTAGAATGGTAAGTGAGAGGGATAATATATAAGAGAGAGAGAGAGAGAGAGAGAGAGAGAGAGAGAGAGATGGATTATATATATAAATTTGGAGAGGGATTATAATTTGTAGGTTTTAAACAGGATACCAAATGTAGGATTTATACACTACAACTAGGCAACACAAATACTAATATAGAAATGAGTAATGTTAATAAAATTTCAATCATAAATAACTTGTAGGAAAGTAAACAGAATAAAAACTCAAAAATAATGAAATGCAAACACAAGAGATTTTATCCTGGTTCGGTACTCTTGACCTATATCCAGTCCAAGCAACCCGCTTGAGATTTTATTTATCCTTGATTTTGTATACCCAAAATCAACACCTGTACACCACTTGACAAAACATCCTTTACCAAATGTGTACAACTCTTCTTATACCAAGAAGACAACACCTTGTACAACTTCTCTTCTACACCAGAAGACATTCTTGTACAATTCTTCTCTTGAGTGATTACAATCAATCCTATAAGCCTTAAGATGTATGTGATTGTAAACAAGGACTCTTATAGGTGGACTCTCAGAATTCTTCACTAGAGCATTGGAATTTGTGTGAAGAAATGAAAGTGGAACTAGTTTTCTGAAAATAGAATTTTTTAACAGAGTTTGGACAGAAAAACTAATGATTTTTAATTGGTGTATTTAGCCTAGGATAACATCCCTGTTTATAGCTGAAATCTATGGTCAGTTAGGACAGTTATCAGGACAAATTTGAATATCAAAACGTTGAATAAACACCAGAAAATCAATAACTGTTTAACAGTCAGAAACTGTTATAAGTCGACTAGGGTAGGGAGTAGGTCGACTAGTATAGGCATTTTTGACTGGGTTAGTCGACTAGCAAAAGGGATTAGTCGACTATAAATATATGATACAGATATACAAGTCTCTGAAAACTACTATTAGTCGACCAGTAGAAATTATTACTCGATTACAACATGGATTAATCGACTAGTAATGTTGATAAGTTGACTAATGCTGTTAACTGTCTAGAAACAGAAAGTTGAGATCTTTTCAGAACAGGACTTAGTCGACTATAGAACTTTATAAGTCAACTAGCAATCTTATTAGTCAACTATAGAAAGAGTCAAGTCTACTAATAGGAAGGGTCAAGTCTACTAATATGATTATTTTGTGTGATCAAGACTTTTAATAAATATCTAAAAATACAAAAAAATAGTACAAATTACATTTGTTATCATACAACATTCTCTCCCTTCTTGATGATGATAATGTGTGTATGCACAAGCTCCCCCTATAGAAAGCTCCCCCTATAGAGAAACTCCCCTACAGAATACAGGTTATAACAAATATATATATAACAAGTGTTCCCCCTGCATCATAGCGTACATATGATATATTTTTAAATGTTAGAAATAACTTATATCATTAGGAATTCTCTTTTCTTTGTATGGTACCTATAAGATAAAACATTGTTAACGGCACCAATCATAAGATGATCAAAATATTAACCTTTAGAAATCAAACCCAATTTGAATTTGGTTTTCATCTGTTCGTATAAACATAATTGCATGAATTACATATATGATGTATATATGATGCAATATAAGCATTTTTATCCATATTATTTAGATTTTTAGGAATATATTTAAACTTTAATTTCATGGTCTTCTTAACAAAAGAATTATCATTATTCTTTTTGTAGACATTTTTTTTTGAACAATCAAGACCAATATGCTTATCTTTGAAATCTAAGTCCAAAATGAATATATGAAACCTTTTGATATGACAATATATCATTTAAATTTTCTTTTCCTTTATTAAACTTTGTGTTGGCCCAAAGGCCTTCCACTCTAGTTTTGATGATGATTAACTCATGTAGTTATGTGTACTAATAATCTTGTGATTTTAATTTCAGATCATTAATCAAGTTATTAGTTGGTGATTAGCTTCAACAAGATGATTTGAAAGCTTTCACATGTTGATTCAAGAGCCGAGCGTCAAAGATCATATATAGCATTGCTCGGTGGATCAAGGAGTTTTGGATCGAGTCGGCTTGGAGATTGCGCTCTACAAGAAGACTTCGGTACCATAGTTTAGTTTTGTGTTTAGATCCAAATTGTAAAGATTAGAATAGTATGATAATGCTCAAGTTCACAACACACACGTTTCATGTTTTGAATATTAGTTTTTGGTTTTCGGTTTTAGGTTTAACCGATCTTGGTTTTTATGAATAGATAGATCAAAACAAGTTTACAAGGTTTAATGTATATATGATTTGTTCTATATACATACATGCTTTAATTTCCTAGACAAACTTAGTTTTGACTCACTTATTCATGTGTTTTATGTTTGGTATTTTTGACAAAACATATTTTGGAATTAAATGACAAAAACATGGATATATAATTGTTTCATGTATATTGGATTTCTATCCATATGCATCATGCTTCAAAGTGTTTAAATATCATGTTTTTGTATTTGGAAGAGTTTTGGACAAAACGTACTTTCTATTCAAAATTCAAGTTTTAGAAAATACAGTTTTTGGTTTTTGGTAAAAATGATAAGACAAAAAAATAGTTCATATTGATTGATATTTGAGCTAAACCTTTTACCACATGTTTATATATCAATGCAAAATGATAAAACTATTTTTGGTGATTTTTAGATAAAAGAATTTTTAAACATGTTTTTAACCCAGTTTTCTGTCCAGGCTTCACCAGTCGACTAGTCTTCTGACCAAGTCGACTTGGCTGAAGTCGATCGACCGGGTTGGTCGACCGGCGTGCACAGATTTGTGCACGTTTGGCAGACATGGGACGGTCGACCGTCCGGGTCGACCGGGTCAGAGAGCAGAGCTCTCTGTTTGTTTGGTCGACCGGGGCGGTCGACCGGTAGCTGCCAACGAGCAGAATTTGACCGTTGGACGGTCGACCGGCCGGTCAACCGGCAGTGCATTTCTGACTTTTCTGCTGCCAACGGCTATATTATTCTGGGGTCTATAAATACCCCATTTGTGAGAGTTTTTCTCTAAGAATTTTTGTGCGAATTTTTCCCTACTCTCTGGTGTTTTCACAGCAATCAAAGAATTTTGGATTCAAATTGAACAATCTATTTGGTGTTTTTGCTAGGGTTTGAAAATTCAAAGAAAAGAGTTTTTGGGAAAAGAGTTTTGATTCATCTTCTATATCTTGGTTTCAGTTTTTCCCAAGGATTTTCTTTGTGTTTTTGATTTCCATTCTATTGGTTTTCTCCACACTTGAGCAACATCTACTTTCTTATTCTATAGGATCTTTGTGTGGGAAAAAAAAGATTGTTTTGTGGTTGTTGTTTAGACCATCAAGTTAAAAACCCAATCTTTGTTTGGCTTTGTGCCTTGGGTTATATCCCTCAAGTGGTGAGGTGATCCTTGTTTGCTTTGTGCTAATCCCTCGGGTTGTGAGGTGATTGTTTTGTTGGATTGGAGCTTGCCTCAAGGAGGAGGTTGTGGTTGTAAAAAGAGGAGTTGGGTACTCCTTGTGAGAGTTCTTTGTGGACTAGCTAGTGGATTAGAAATCCTTCGTGTGTCGAAGGCGGGGTTGTAGAGCTGGGTGTTCGAACCTCGTAACATATCTTGTTGTTTGCGCTTGATCCATTGACTCTCTCTATCTCTCTCTTTACTTTGTGCCTTGCAAATATTCATATTGTGCATTCATAATTGCTTGGCTTGATTGTGTGTGCATCATTTGTTGATTGCACTTGAGTGTATTGCATTAAGTTTTTAAATTCTGCATTGAGTTCATTAGATTAGCATAATCACCTATTCACCCCCCTCTAGGTGATCTTTCAATTGGTATCAGAGCTAGTGCTCCTGATATTTAGGTTTAACCACCTAGGAGTGAGATCTTGGTTTGCTAATCTTCATTTGCATTGTTCATTTGCACTCATTTAGTTTGCACTCATGGATAGCCCTCCTATGTTTGACCATATTAGACTTGATGTTTTGAAGGCCAATATGAGTAGCCAGTTGAAAAGACTAGGACATCTAGTTTACCAAGCCTCCACTATGGAATCATTCCCTAATAGTAGCAAGCATAAAAAGGCAAATGCATTAGCACTTAGAGCACTTAGAGCATCTCTTAGTGAACATCTTTTACCGGTGTTTAATCATTATGACTCGGCTTTTGCAGTTTGGAGCTTATTGACGTCTCCCGAGCTTCCAAGGATTATCAACAAGATGAGGAGATCTAAGAGAGAAAAGTCCGAAGAGCATTGCTTCATGGTCCAAGGGAAAAACTCCCTTGAGGTACAATCGGACACTCAATTAGATGATAGCTCTAGTTCCTATTGCCATGGTTGTTTTGAAGTTCAAACATTGAATTTGGAACTTGCTCAAAAGCTTGAAAATTTATTGGAAAAACACAATCTTTTGAAAGAGGACAACCTTGTTTTGAAAAATGAATTGAAGGATTTGTGTTCTAATTTTGAATTGATTTTGCAAGAGAAGGAAGAGATCACTAGTGAACGTGACTCACTAAGATCTCAACTAGACCTTGCCCTTGATGAGATTGAGATTTTAAAAAGCAAAAATGATTGTGATGATGTTGTGAAACACAATGAGATTTTATCTTCAAAATTGGATTTTACTTTTAAAGATAACCTTTCCTTGAAAAATAAAATTGATTCTATCACTAAGGAACTTGATCTTATTTTAAAGAAAAATGAATCTTTGCAAAATGAGATTGATATTCATGTTTGTCATGCTAGTATAGCTTCTTGTTCTAGCACTCCTATTGCATGCTCCACTTTATCTTCCACTATTGAAAATGATATAAATGTTTTGAAGAAAAGTGTTGAATGCTTGGGCTCCACTTTGAGCCAATGCACATTGAATCATTCACGTTTGGAAACCTTGGTTCGCAAGAAACAAGGTCCATCTTTGCATGCACACCCTACACGGCATACACATGCTTCCCACGGTCACCACCATTACATGTATGCTCATGTGTACACTTGTACACATTGTGGCCGAAAAGGTCACCTTGCTAGATTTTGTTATGATCGTGTTTATCATGAAAATTTAGCAACTAATTTTGTTTGGGTGAGAAAAGAAACCCCTATGGACCCAAAAGAAAATGGGTACCAAAGACCACCTCTATGTTTTTTGATGTAGGTGGGAGCTCTCGCATCACGTGAGAGTATTGGTGCCTTGAAGTGGATGCATTCTAAGCTTAAAAGAGAACCATTTGGATGCTTCACTCTCAAGGGGATTTGGTGGGAGGACCACCGTGGTTTGGAGAACTAGAGATGCACCTTCATCGGTTTTGGTATCATTCTCTAACTCCCATTTTTATTTGCATGCTTTTCATGTTCATCTATTCATAGCATGTCTTGATTTATTGTTCATTATGTTTATGTCATGTTCATTAGAATAGTGTTATACATGTTTAGTTACTTGAGCACCCATGTTTTATATGGATCTATATTTAGTGTTCTCACCTTATTTAAACTAACATGTATACCCTAGATCTAATGCACATGCATATGCATTATGACCATTTGGATGTTTATGATTTTTGTTTTGATTGAATCATGTTTTATTGTTTCATGATTAGTATGACATTTGCCATGTTTATTAGACTTATGCTTTACATGATTAGTTGTTGAGACACCCATGTTTAGTATGGACCCATATTTTGTATTCTCTTTATGTTTTAGCTATCATGTTAATCATAGATCTAATGCACATGTCTTTGTCATGCTAATCATATGATTGACTATGACTTTTTGTTTTAATAATTCATGTTTTGATTATTATGTTTTTCATGTTGGGTTATGATTCCCGTTTTATGCTTCATGTTTTGACTACTTGCTTGAATGATAAGTTTTCATTAAGACTAGGATTTATACTTGTACAACTAGTGAGCTACAAATAGACCTTTATATATGTTTGTGCTTGAACGCTCATTTGTATTCACTTGATATACTAGTATAGTCTAGTTTTGATGATTCTTGCATTTGACTTGTATTCCTAGTTCTGGATTTGTTTTATGAGTTTTTCATTTCATGTATATGTTTAATTTGCTAAACCTTAAGATATACATGTATACCCTTTGAGTCATTTGCCTTTCATGCAAATCTATATATATGGACTCAATTGTGTTTAGGGATATATATGTATACTTATTGTGTTGACAATTCATACATATACCTTGAAATGAAATTAGTTTTGGTGAAAATTTAGTTTTTCTTGATTTCGTGTTTATTTGTTTAACTTCATGTATATGTGTATATTGTCCAAACTATTGATTATACATGTACATCCTTGAGCCACGTGCCTTCATGCATATACTTTTGTGGACTCATTGTGTTTAGGATATGTATGTATACTTTAGTTTGTACATGACATACATATGCCTTGAAGTTTAAATCGTTTGGATGAATTTCATGTTAGCTAAGTGATTTCACATTTATAATGAATTTCATGTCTTTAAGATGATTTCAATTGGTGATTTCACATCCTAGATGAATTTCATGTTTTCATGTTTTCAAGGAATTTCATATGAGCTTAATTGAATATTTTCATGTTGATATGTGTCACATTATACTTGTACACTCACTTTATTAGTTTACTCATGATTTGTTTTCATGAGAATTTGAATGAGCTTTATAGACTTTGAGTGTTTAGTGATCATGTGACTTACATGTGTTTCATGAAAAATAATTTTGTTTTATTCCTTACTTGAAGGATTTCGTACTAGTTTTAAAAGTTTTTCCTATAACTAGTTCGTATTCTTCACTATGGTAGAGATTTTTAAATATACTACATTTTCAAATCTATTTTTGAAAACCCCTACCTTCTATGGGAGGATGGATGGGAGATCATGTTCATGTATGCTTTAACTTGAAAATCATTTAAAACTTGAACCATGATTGGGAGGTAGATAATATGAGATATACATTTGATATTATTGTTATTTCAATTGATATCATTGAATTCTTTCAATGGGTATCAATCTTGACATTTCTTGTATACTCATATATTTTGTATGTATGTATGCTTTCACTTCCAAGAATATCAATTTCTATTGGTATCTATTTTTCATACATATATATGTTTTATTTGTGCTTACTATATCCCTATATCTTTAAGCACAAAATCTTGTTTATGCTAGTGCTTGAGCTTTAACTTTGTTTAAATTGATTACTTTTAAATTGGTATCAAGCCTATGCGTTATTTTAGCTGGTATTTCATAAAGGAAAGAAAATTTGATTTTGTTTTTCAATTGGTATTTGATTCCCACTCCCTTACTTTATGATTGAAAATTTCAAATTGGTATCATATGTTTAATATGAAAATTATTTACAATTGGTATCAAAATTTTGTTTAGACATTCAAAATTTATTATGTTTAATTTCAAATTGGTATCAAGATTTTCATGTGTTTTGCTTAAAATTGGTATCAATATTCTTTTTGTTTGTTTCCTTCAATTGGTATCAAGATACTATTCTTTGACATATTTTCATTTGGTACCTTAATTGATTGTCACCCCTAATTGACTTTGTTTTTGTTTTAGACAAAAAGGGGGAAAATATTATTTTTATTGATTCGTTGTTTCGAACAAAAAGGGGGAGAAAATTTTATTGATTTGGTTTTGCTTTTATCCCTTATTGAAGATTGATTCTTTGTATTAAAAGAGAGAAGATTTTGTTTTGTTTTGGTTTGTACCCCTTTGTTGATGATTGACAAAAAGGGGGAGAAGAATTTGAGTTTATATGCATGTTTTTGTTTTGCATATATTAAGTTTAAATTAGTTTAATTTTAATTGATATCTAGAGCATGTTTTGTAATTGGATGTTTTGTAATTGGTATCTAGAGATTGGTATCTAGAGGCATGTTTTGTTTTTAATTAAACATTTCATTGGTATCTAGAACCTTTCATTGTTTATGCATTTATATGCATTCATGTTTAAGAGCCCTTATTGCATATTATTTATTGTTTATTTGTTTATGCATGAGTTAAGGGGGAGCTTCTTTGAAGCTTAACTTTAATCCATGCATATATAACTCCATGAGTTTTGTCATCATCAAAAAGGGGGAGATTGTTGGCCCAAAGGCCTTCCACTCTAGTTTTGATGATAATTAACTCATGTAGTTATGTATACTAATAATCTTGTGATTTTAATTTCAGATCATTAATCAAGTTATTAGTTTGTGATTAGCTTCAACAAGATGATTTGGAAGCTTTCACATGTTGATTCAAGAGCCGGAGCGTCAAAGATCATATATAGCAATTGCTCGGTGGATCAAGGAGTTTTGGATCGAGTCGGCTTGGAGATTGCGCTCTACAAGAAGACTTCGGTACCATAGTTTAGTTTTGTGTTTAGATCCAAATTGTAAAGATTAGAATAGTATGATAATGCTCAAGTTCACAACACACACGTTTCATGTTTTGAATATTAGTTTTTGGTTTTTTCGGTTTTAGGTTTAACCGATCTTGGTTTTCATGAATAGATAGATCAAAACAAGTTTACATGGTTTAATGTATATATGATTTGTTCTATATACATACATGCTTTAATTTCCTAGACAAACTTAGTTTTGACTCACTTATTCATGTGTTTTATGTTTTGGTATTTTTGACAAAACATATTTTGGAATTAAATGACAAAAATATGGATATATAATTGTTTCATGTATATTGGATTTCTATCCATATGCATCATGCTTCAAAGTGTTTAAATATCATATTTTTGTATTTGGAAGAGTTTTGGACAAAACGTATTTTCTATTCAAAATCCAAGTTTTAGAAAATACAGTTTTTGATTTTTGGTAAAAATGATAAGACACAAAAATAGTTCATATTGATTGATATTTGAGCTAAACCTTTTACCATATGTTTACATATCAATGCAAAATGATAAAACTATTTTGGTGATTTTTAGATAAAAGAATTTTTAAAACATGTTTTTAACCCAATTTTCTGTTCCAGGCTTCACCAGTCGACTAGTCTTCTGACCAAGTCGACTTGGCTGAAGTCGGTCGACCGGGTCGGTCAACCGGCGTGCACAGATTTGTGCACGTTTGGCAGACATGGGACGGTCGACCGTCCGGGTCGACCGGGTCAGAGAGCAGAGCTCTCTGTTTGTTTGGGTCGACCGGGGCGGTCGACCGGTAGCTGCCAACGGGCAGAATTTGACCGTTGGACGGTCGACCGGCCGGTCGACCGGCAGTGCATTTCTGACTTTTTCTGCTGCCAACGGCTATATTTTTCTGGGGTTTATAAATACCCCATTTGTGAGAGTTTTTCTCTAAGAATTTTTGTGCGATTTTTCACTAGTCTCTGGTGTTTTCACAGCAATCAAAAGAAGTTTTTGGATTCAAATTGAACAATCTATTTGGTGTTTTTGCTAGGGTTTGGAAATTCAAAGAAAAGGGTTTTTAGGAAAAGAGTTTTGATTCATCTTCTATATCTTGGTTTCAGTTTTTCCCAAGGATTTTCTTTGTGTTTTTGATTTCCATTCCATTGGTTTTCTCCACACTTGAGCAACATCTACTTTCTTATTCTATAGGATCTTTGTGTGGGAGAAAGAGATTGTTTGTGGTTGTTGTTTAGACCACCAAGTTAAAACCCAATCTTTGTTTGGCTTTGTGCCTTGGGTTGTATCCCTCAAGTGGTGAGGTGATCCTTGTTTGCTTTGTGCTAATCCCTCGGGTTGTGAGGTGATTGTTTTGTTGGATTGGAGCTTGCCTCAAGGAGGAGGTTGTGGTTATAAAGAGAGGAGTTGGATACTCCTTGTGAGAGTTCTTTGTGGACTAGCTAGTGGATTAGAAATCCTTCGTGTGTCGAAGGCGGGGATGTAGAGCTGGGTGCTCGAATCTCGTAACATATCTTGTTGTTTGCGCTTGATCCATTGACTCTCTCTCTATCTCTCTCTTTACTTTGTGCCTTGCAAATATTCATATTGTGCATTCATAATTGCTTGGCTTGATTGTGTGTGCATCATTTGTTGATTGAACTTGAGTGTATTGCATTAAGTTTTTAAATTCCGCATTGAGTTCATTAGATTAGCATAATCACCTATTCACCCCCCCTCTAGGTGATCTTTCACTTTGGCACTTTATTCAAAAGTTCTTCATATTTATCTCTGAAACTTGTCATGTCTTTATCTAAAACAGAAATTCTTTCATTTAAAGACATAGTTTCTCTTTTAAGCAAAACATTCTCTTTTAAAAAATTCTCATTATCCCTTTTTAAAGATAATATAAGTTTTTCAAAGTCATCCTTTTGAGAATTTACAGAAGATGTTGGCCCGAAGGCCCATCACTCTAGTTTTGATGATGATTAACTCACGTAGTTATAGTAATAATGATCTTGTATTTAATTAGTATCAGATATTTGATCAAGATCTTAGTTGGTGTTTAGCTTCAACAAAGGATTTGAAGTCAAGTTTTAGAGCTAGCATGTGTTAATTCAAGAGCTAATACATCAAGATTGCATCAAGTACTCAAGAAGAGTCTAACTCATTGGATTAAGGTTTGGACCAAGTCAAGAAGGGGAAGAAGATTTTCAAGAGAAGACTTTCAGAAGACTTGTTTTATGGTTATAAGTGTCCAGATTTTATTTTTAGATAAAATATAAAGGATAGATTAATTAGTGGATTGCTCAAGTTCATATACACTCACATACAAGATTTATATGTGTTCTCATAAAAGGGTTTTTGTTTTGAAAAATATCGGTTTGAGTTTTAAGCTTCAAATATACATGTGTTTTATCAAAAATTATTTTAGATCTTAATGTCAAAAACATGGATATTTCATCATATATGTGTAGTGGATCATATCCATACACACTAAGCCTCAAAAGTGTTTAGAATATCTTATTTTTGTATTTGAAAAAGTTTTCAAAAAATCATTTTTGAAAAATACGGGTTTTTGTTTAAGGCAAAACTTCTATATTACAAAAATAGTTCAAAATGTTTGTAATATATTTTGATTTTTAATCAAACATGTTTGTATATCAAAGTATATCAATGAACTTTTTCTTATAAAATTTATAAAAATTTATGGGATTTTATTGAAGATAAAAAGATCAAGTTTAATCCTTAAAAACCTCTGACCTGGCTTCTGCCGGTCGACCGGCCGGTCGACCGAGCCATAAGTCGATCGACCAGTTCGGTCGACCGATCTGCACAGACGTGCATGACCTTGTTTGCCTAGAGGGCCGGTCGACCGAACCGGTCGACCGCCAGAGAGCTCTGCTCTCTAGATCTGGCCCCAGTCGACCGGGCGGTCGACCGGCAGAAAGCTTCTGTTCTCTGTATCCAGGCCTCGGTTGACCGGCCGTCGATCGATGGCCCAACGGTTAGAAATCTGACTATTGGCCGGTCGACTAGGCGGTCGACCGACAGCAGGGATCCTGCTGAGTTGGCCTCCAACGGCTAAGTGTTTATCTCCACTTGTTTTAGAGCTAAATACTTCCATATCAAAAAGGAGAGTTTTTCAAGAGTGCTTTGAAAAAGAGATTTCTTGAGTTTTTCACCACAAATTCTATCCAAGTTTTTCTCACACATACTTGAGGTATCCATTACTACATCAATCTTATAGGGATCTTTGTTGTGAGAGAGTTTTAGGTGATCAAAGTGTTGAGATCACCAAAGTGTTTCATCTTTGTATTTGAGGAGGCGAACTTGCGGGTTCGTATTGTTTTGAGTTCTTGTGGGAGCTCGGTGTAGAGGTGCGGCCTCGGCAAGCTAGTGTACTTGAGTGTGTAGTTCTTGTGAAAAAAAGAGGGACTAGTGAGTCCAAGGAGTTCTAGTGTGAACTCGTTGTAGGTGTTACGGCACCGAGTGATTCAGTGGGATCGATTCTAGTGGAAATCTTCATAGTGTTGAAGGCGGGGACATAGAGCAAGGGTGCTCGAACTCCAAAACAAATCTCTCGTGTTTGCGATTGCTCTCTCTATCTCTCGCTGTGTTTATATCTTGCATGTTTATATTGCTTTTATCTTTATATGCTCGATATATCTTGTGCCTCATTGATATATGCTTGGGATTGTTTGCTCACACGTGTATTCAATCAAGAGAGCCATAGCGGCACCTTGATCAGGGAAAAACCGCGCACAAAAGTGTATGTTTTGAAATAAGATTTAAAGTGTGTGTACTTTGGCTTCCTCGATACTTCTGTTATAGCATAGAGGCTAAAACGAGTCGAATCCATAGGGACGGGAGGCGATAGAAGTGTTACCGGTTGATTCACGTGTGTGTTAAAAGTTCTTCAATATTTGAAAGAATGAAAAGAAAAGAAAGCAAAGAATGAAAAGAGAAGTACGGTGAAACACAAAGAAGCGGGAAACATAGAAGATAAGATATTTGTGGTTTTTGATAATATTTCTAAAACAAAGTGAAAAGATTAAGAAAACTCATGGCTACTAACTACTAATGACTCCACTAACATGCTAACCTCTTAGTGATAGTTGCCTCACATGTATCATTGGCCATCACTAGTTCTTGGTTCAAGAGCGTTACAAAGCATGACTAATATGTTAACTTTGAAGGTTCACCTAGAGGGGGGTTGAATAGGTGAAGGCTAATCTAATGGTCACTTATTGCAAAATAATGCGGAAGCTAAAAGCAATTATGACCTAAACAAACTATTTAAACTAAACACCACGTATAACACAAGAGTGTTGCCGAATTCCCCGTGAAGGGCTCTGGACAAACTCCTCTAGATTCCCCTTGAATGGGTTGAGGTGCCGCGTTGGCTCTCTTGGTTGAATACAAGTGTTAGCAAACAAACCCAAGCAAGTATATCAATATGAGTACACAAGTATATCATGCATATAAAGATAAACACAATAAAGGAATGCAAGATATAAACAAGAGACAGAGAGAGAGAGTGAGCAATCGCAAACACAAGGGATTTGTTTCGAGGTTCGAGCACCCTTGCTCTACATCCCCGCCTTCGACACACTAAGGATTTCCACTATGATCGATCCCAATGGATCACCCGGTGCCGCAACACCTACAACTCTCGGACTCCCTAGTCCGTACACACCGCAAGCCCACCGGCTCGCCGAGGCCGCACCTCAAACAAGAGTTCGCACCCGAACCCGAAACAAGCGAATCCACACTAGGACCCAAAACAATTACGAACACAACCGTCTGCCTTCTCAAAGGAACAAATGTGAAATCTAGGTGATCTAAACACTTTGATCACCAATTAAAACCTCTCACAACAAAACCCTATAGGTAGATATAGTAATGGAAAGCTCAAGTGGTGTGTGAGAAAACTAGGAAAGAGATGGTGGAGGAAAACTCAAGAAATTCTCTTTTACACTCTTGATAAAACTTTCCTTTTGATTGGAAATATTTGCCCTCAATTTTGTGGAGAAAAACCTCTGAAAAGAGTAGGAAAAACTGGCTCTAAAACTTCTCCAAAATCTTGGTTAAAACTATGACCAAACTCCCAAATTTATAGGCTGTCAAAAACTAGCCGTTGCGGTCTGTCAGACTTGCCGGTCGACCCGCCGGTCGACCGCCAATGGTCAAAAATCCGATCGTTGGAGCCTGCCGGTCGACCGCCCGGTCGACCCAAAAGAACAGAGAGCACTGCTCTCAGTTCCGGTCGACCGACCGAGTCAACCGGCCAACTGCCAGGACAAGGCGTGCACGTCGGTCGGTCGACGGGTCGACCGACTTCAGAGTTAGTCGACTATAAAGGTAGTAAGTCGACTATCTGAAGCCTGAAACAATTTTTCAGGGATTAAAAAGTTTTATCTTTTTGGCTCAAATAAAATCCCATAAAATACTTAAAAATCTACAAAAATAGTTTTACCAATATACTTTGATAAACAAACATGCTTGCACAAAATCAAGGCATGTTATAAAAGATTTGGACTATTTTTATAATATGGAAATATTGGCTCAATAGAAAACTTGTATTTTCCAAAATCTTGTTTTTCCAAAATTCCTTTAAATAAAAACTAGATATTTTGAACTCATTAAAGCATAGTGTGTATGGATATGATCCACTACACAAATAAGATGAAATATCTAAGTTTTTGACATTAAGCTCTAAACTTGGTTTTAGTTTAAAACATGTATATAAGAAAACACCAAAAACCAAAATGATATTTTTCCAAAATGAAAGTCTTTTCTAAACTGAAAATTCTTATATGAAAAGACATTTATATCAAGAGTGTGTGTGTGATATATACTTAAGCAATCCACCAACTATTCTATCCTTTACATTTTTAACTAAAACAAAAACAAAATCTTATACCTAGACACAAGTCTTGATCTTGAAGTCTTCTCATCATCTTGACTTGGTCCAAACACGATCCAACGAGCTCGACTCCTCTTGAGTACTTGATATGATCTTGATGCATAGGCTCGTGAATCAACCGGTGCTAGCTCCAAAATATGACTTTAAATCCTTTGTTGAAGCTCCACACCTACTAAGATCTTGATAACAAATCTGTCACTAATTAAACACAAGATCATTAGTAAACATAACTACATGAGTTGATCATCATCAAAACTAGAGTGATGGGCCTTTGGGCCAACAATCTCCCCCTTTTGATGATGACAAAACTCATGAAGTTATATATACATGGATTAAAGTAAAGCTCCAAAGAAGCTCCCCCTTAACTCATGCATAACAAATAAACAATATAATATGGAAATGAAGCACATAAACATGTATGCAAATGAAGGAGATAATCATGCTAATCAAGCATAATACAAAATCACAAGCATAATACTAAATCTTTTTCTCCTATTTGCAAAACAAAACATATATGCATAAACATAAATCCTTTAATAAAAACATGCATATATAGCAAATACCTCTCCCCTTTTTGTCAATCATCAACAAAGGGTTTAAGGTAAAAACAAAATCATCAAATCTTTCTCCCCTTTTTGTCATAAACAAAGAGATCAATAAGGGGCCAAACAAACATATCAATAAAAGGTTATATGCGATATACATTCATGAAGAGGAAGACGCTAAGTTAGCTTCCCTACACATATGCATTACATGAAGAAGGGATGACAAGCCCCAATTAACATAACACATATTATGTAATGCATAAGAGGAGATGTGAAGCTCCCCCTACACACGTGTACCATATAAAGAAGAGTTGTCAAGCTCTTCAATACACAATACACTCAACATGAATCTATATGTAGAAGAGATGTTAAGCTCTCCTTGCATATAGGCAATACAAATCAATTTTTTTTTAATTTTTCTTAAACAAAATTTTTAAAGGTATCAGAGCTTTTGTAAATCAAACAAATTTTAAGATACCAAAATGAAAATAATCATTATTGTAAATCATATTGATACCAATTGAAATTTAACAAATATGAAGTTGAAACATATTGATACCAATAGTAAACATAATGATCAAAAATTTTTATTTTTCATCATAAACTTTGTGCTTTTAAAAATGTGAACCAATTGAAAGTTAAGCACATGAAAATCATATATATCATATAACTACCACCCAACTCATGCACATGTATCATTAGATTCTTTCAATATAGAGCATACATAAGCATGGTCGCCCATCCATCCTCCCATTGATGGTAGGGGTTTTCAAAAAATAGATTTGAAAATATTTTAGCATTGAAAATCACTACCAAATGAGGAACAATAACTAGTTAAAATAATTTTTGAAAAACTAGTTAAAGATCCTTCAAAAATATGAAATCAAAGCATATGTATTTCATGAATCATACTAAATACATAAAAGTTCAAGTACTCATAGTCCATAAAGCTCAAAATTATCTTGAAAAGTAAAAGATGAGTGTTCAAAGGTTATGTAAATAGCATTTTCATGAAAATAGACATTGAGGCTCAAAAAGATCATAAGTCACATTTTTAACAAAACAAAAACATGAAAAATTATTATTTTTTAATTAAAACACTAATTTTCATGGTATATGTATGATTTATCCAAAACTAACAATACACATACATATCCCAAACATAAAACGAGTCTATCAAATGTATTTGCATGAAGGCAAGAAACTCACGGGTATACATGTATATTTATTAGATTTGAATTAAAAATACATATACATGAAGTAAAACACGAAAATTGGCAAAACAAATATAAATGAGAATCATCAAAACTAGTTTATACATGTGCATATAGTGGGTACAAATGAGCATGAAGTGCAAACATATATAAATCACGTGTAACTCACTATTTGTACATGTATAATATAAGTTTTGATAAAACTACATCTAAGCATGTTTTTACCACATGAAGCACATGAAACAAATAAGACATGATCATGCTAAAAATATCATGAATGAGCAAGCATGAACATAAATAAAATGGGAGTTTAGAGATTGTTACCAACTCCAAAGCTCCAAGCTTGGTGGTCTTTCCCACCAAAACCTCCTTGATAGCGATGCATCTATATATGTGTCCATCAAGTCCATGTGCATCCACCATCAAGGCACCAAGTCTCTCACGTCTTGAGAGATCCCTCACCTACATCAAAAACATGGGGTGGGGGTTTTGGTACCCATATTTTCTTGGGTCCTTTGGGGTTAGTCTTGTAAGGAACCTAAAATTTTTATTAGCAAAATTTATATGATGTAATCTATCAAAACAAAACTTTGCTAAATGGCCTTTGCGGCCACAATGTGTACATGTGTACACCTTAGGATGCTTATGTGAATGTTTGTGATCGTGTTGTGCAACATAAGCAAATGCATGATGTGAGTGTGCATGAACATGGGGAACTTGTTTCTTTTGAAATAAGGATTCCAATCTAGAATGGTTGAAAGCACACGAGTTCATAGTTGAACTCAAACAATCCATTTTATTTTCCAAAACTTTTATCTCATTTGTGGTGGCATGTAAAGCATGATGAGATAAAGAATCATTATTGTTTTTCTTTTTAGATACAAAATCTTTTTCTTTTTCAAAAACCTTTCTTTTCAAAGATTTATTTTCTTGAAAAACAACTTCTCTTTGTTTTCCACCAAATCAATTTTATCCTTCAAAATAGTGTTCCCTTCACACAAATCATTTAGTTTAGACATAAGGGAAACATTCTCATTTTTCAAAACTTTATTTTCTTTTTCTAAACATGCAATATTAGATCTAAATAAATCATTTTCTATATGCATGCACTCAAAATTCTTTTTCAAATTTTTATTTTCCTTTTTAATCATGTCATATTTCTCAAGTAGGAGTTGACAAAAAGTGGTAAGCTCATCATATGACATGTTCTCATCCTCAAATTCGGTAGTTACCTCAAGGGGGTTATCCCCTTGGACCATGTAGCACAAGTTGGAGATGTTGCTTCCAATGTCCGAATCGCTCCCCGCATAGTATTGATCATTTTCGCCAAGGGAGAGGAGGGTGTTCCAAACTACAAAAGCCGAATCAAGATTAGCAACCCTAGATAAATAAACATCATTTAGGGTAGACTTTAAAGCATGAAGGGCTTTTGCATTGCCTCAATATTTTTGCCATTTAAACAATATGCATTATTGGTTGTGACAAGATAAACATAAATACCTAAGGATTTGAGGTACAAGGACATCTTCACCTTCCATATATGGATGTTAAGAATGTCAAACAAGGGTGGTGACATGAAGTCCATGGTGTGTGTACAAAATATTGTGATTAGCCTAAAAAGAGGATCTTTAACTCTAGGTTGTTAGACCCAAATCAGAGTACCAAGCTCTGATACCAATTGAAGGTTCACCTAGAGGGGGGTGAATAGGTGAAGGCTAATCTAATTGTCACTTAATGCCAAATAATGCGGAAGCTAAAAGCAATTATGACCTAAACAAACTATTTAAACTAAACACCACGTATAACACAAGAGTGTTGCCGAATTCCCCGTGAAGGGCTCTGGACAAACTCCTCTAGATTCTCCTTGAATGGGTTGAGGTGCCGCGTTGGCTCTCTTGGTTGAATACAAGTGTTAGCAAACAAACCCAAGCAAGTATATCAATATGAGCACACAAGTATATCATGCATATAAAGATAAACACAATAAAGGAATGCAAGATATAAACAAGAGACAAAGAGAGAGAGAGAGCAATCGCAAACACAAGGGATTTGTTTGGAGGTTCGAGCAACCTTGCTCTAAATCCCCGCCTTCGACACACGAAGGATTTCCACTATGATCGATCCCAATGGATCACCCGGTGCCGCAACACCTACAACTCTCGGACTCCCTAGTCCGTACACACCGCAAGCCCACCGGCTCGCCGAGGCCGCACCTCAAACAAGAGTTCGCACCCGAACCCGAAACAAGCGAGTCCACACTAGGACCCGAAACAATTGCGAACACAACCGTCCGCCTTCTCAAAGGAACAAAGATGAAATCTAGGTGATCTAAACACTTTGATCACCAATTAAAAACTCTCACAACAAAACCCTATAGGTAGATATAGTAATGGAAAGCTCAAGTGGGTATGTGAGAAAACTAGGAAAGAGATGGTGGAGGAAAACTCAAGAAATTCTCTTTTACACTCTTGATAAAACTTTCCTTTTGATTGGAAATATTTGCCCTCAATTTTGTGGAGAAAAACCTCTGAAAAGAGTAGGAAAAACTGGCTCTAAAATTTCTCCAAAATCTTGGTTAAAACTATGACCAAACCCCCAAATTTATAGGCTGTCAAAAACTAGCCGGTGGGGTCTGTCAGACCTGCCGGTCGACCCGCCGGTCGACCGCCAACGGTCAAAAATCTGACCGTTGGAGCCTGCCGGTCGACCGCCTGGTCGACCCAAAAGAACAGAGAGCACTGCTCTCAGTTCCGGTCGACCGACCGAGTCAACCGGCCAACTGCCAGGACAAGGCGTGCGCGTCGGTCGGTCGACCCGGTCGACCGACTTCAGAGTTAGTCGACTATAAAGGTAGTAAGTCGACTATCTGAAGCCTGAAACAATTTTTCAGGGATTAAAAAGTTTGTCTTTTTGGCTCAAATAAAATCCCATAAAATACTTAAAAATCTACAAAAAATAGTTTTACCAATATACTTTGATAAACAAACATGCTTGCACAAAATCAAGGCATGTTATAAAAGATTTGGACTATTTTTATAATATGGAAATATTGGCTCAATAGAAAACTTGTATTTTCCAAAATCTTGTTTTTCCAAAATTCCTTTAAATAAAAACTAGATATTTTGAACTCATTAAAGCATAGTGTGTATGGATATGATCCACTACACAAATAAGATGAAATATCTAAGTTTTTGACATTAAGCTCTAAACTTGGTTTTAGTTTAAAACATGTATATAAGAAAACACCAAAAACCAAAATGATATTTTTCCAAAATGAAAGTCTTTTCTAAACTGAAAATTCTTATATGAAAAGACATTTAAATCAAGAGTGTGTGTGTGATATATACTTAAGCAATCCACCAACTATTCTATCCTTTACATTTTTAACTAAAACAAAAACAAAATCTTATACCTAGACACAAGTCTTGATCTTGAAGTCTTCTCATCATCTTGACTTAGTCCAAACACGATCCAACGAGCTCGACTCCTCTTGAGTACTTGATATGATCTTGATGCATAGGCTCGTGAATCAACCGGTGCTAGCTCCAAAATATGACTTTAAATCCTTTGTTGAAGCTCCACACCTACTAAGATCTTGATAACAAATCTGTCACTAATTAAACACAAGATCATTAGTAAACATAACTACATGAGTTGATCATCATCAAAACTAGAGTGATGGGCCTTTGGGCCAACAATCTCCCCCTTTTTGATGATGACAAAACTCATGAAGTTATATATGCATGGATTAAAGTAAAGCTCCAAAGAAGCTCCCCTTAACTCATGCATAACAAATAAACAATATAATATGGAAATGAAGCACATAAACATGTATGCAAATGAAGGAGATAATCATGCTAATCAAGCATAATACAAAATCACAAGCATAATACTAAATCTTTTTCTCCTATTTGCAAAACAAAACATATATGCATAAACATAAATCCTTTAATAAAAACATGCATATATAGCAAATACCTCTCCCCTTTTTGTCAATCATCAACAAAGGGTTTAAGGTAAAAACAAAATCATCAAATCTTTCTCCCCCTTTTTGTCATAAACAAAGAGATCAATAAGGGGCCAAACAAACATATCAATAAAAGGTTATATGCGATATACATTCATGAAGAGGAAGACGCTAAGTTAGCTTCCCTACACATATGCATTACATGAAGAAGCGATGACAAGCCCCAATTCACATAACACATATTATGTAATGCATAAGATGAGATGTGAAGCTCCCCCTACACACGTGTACCATATAAAGAAGAGTTGTCAAGCTCTTTAATACACAATACACTCAACATGAATCTATATGTAGAAGAGATGTTAAGCTCTCCTTGCATATAGGCAATACAAATCAATTTTTTTTTAATTTTTCTTAAACAAAATTTTTAAAGATATCAGAGCTTTTGTAAATCAAACAAATTTTAAGATACCAAAATGAAAATAATCATTATTGTAAATCATATTGATACCAATTGAAATTTAACAAATATGAAGTTGAAACATATTGATACCAATAGTAAACATAATGATCAAAAATTTTTATTTTTCATCATAAACTTTGTGCTTTTAACAATGTGAACCAATTGAAAGTTAAGCACATGAAAATCATATATATCATATAACTACCACCCAACTCATGCACATGTATCATTGGATTCTTTCAATATAGAGCATACATAAGCATGGTCGCCCATCCATCCTCCCATTGATGGTAGGGGTTTTCAAAAAATAGATTTGAAAATATTTTAGCATTGAAAATCACTACCAAATGAGGAACAATAACTAGTTAAAATAATTTTTGAAAAACTAGTTAAAGATCCTTCAAAAATATGAAATCAAAGCATATGTATTTCATGAATCATACTAAATACATAAAAGTTCAAGTACTCATAGTCCATAAAGCTCAAAATTATCTTGAAAAGTAAAAGATGAGTGTTCAAAGGTTATGTAAATAGCATTTTCATGAAAATAGACATTGAGGCTCAAAAAGATCATAAGTCACATTTTTAACAAAACAAAAACATGAAAAATTATTATTTTTTAATTAAAACACTAATTTTCATGGTATATGTATGATTTATCCAAAACTAACAATACACATACATATCCCAAACATAAAACGAGTCTATCAAATGTATTTTCATGAAGGCAAGAAACTCACGGGTATACATGTATATTTATTAGATTTGAATTAAAAATACATATACATGAAGTAAAACACGAAAATTGGCAAAACAAATATAAATGAGAATCATCAAAACTAGTTTATACATGTGCATATAGTGGGAACAAATGAGCATGAAGTGCAAACATATATAAATCACGTGTAACTCACTATTTGTACATGTATAATACAAGTTTTGATAAAACTACATCTAAGCATGTTTTTACCACATGAAGCACATGAAACAAATAAGACATGATCATGCTAAAAATATCATGAATGAGCAAGCATGAACATAAATAAAATGGGAGTTTAGAGATTGTTACCAACTCCAAAGCTCCAAGCTTGGTGGTCTTTCCCACCAAAACCTCCTTGATAGCGATGCATCTATATATGTGTCCATCAAGTCCATGTGCATCCACCATCAAGGCACCAAGTCTCTCACGTCTTGAGAGATCCCTCACCTACATCAAAAACATGGGGTGGGGATTTTGGTACCCATATTTTCTTGGGTCCTTTGGGGTTAGTCTTGTAAGGAACCCAAAAATTTTTATTAGCAAAATTTATATGATGTAATCTATCAAAACAAAACTTTGCTAAATGGCCTTTGCGGCCACAATGTGTACATGTGTACATCTTAGGATGCTTATGTGAATGTTTGTGATCGTGTTGTGCAACATAAGCAAATGCATGATGTGAGTGTGCATGAACATGGGGAACTTGTTTCTTTTGAAACAAGGATTCCAATCTAGAATGGTTGAAAGCACACGAGTTCAAAGTTGAACTCAAACAATCCATTTTATTTTCCAAAACTTTTATCTCATTTGTGGTGGCATGTAAAGCATGATGAGATAAAGAATCATTATTGTTTTTCTTTTTAGATACAAAATCTTTTTCTTTTTCAAAAACCTTTCTTTTCAAAGATTTATTTTCTTGAAAAACAACTTCTCTTTGTTTTTTCACCAAATCAATTTTATCCTTCAAAATAGTGTTCCCTTCACACAAATCATTTAGTTTAGACATAAGGGAAACATTCTCATTTTTCAAAACCTTATTTTCTTTTTCTAAACATGCAATATTAGATCTAAATGAATCATTTTCTATATGCATGCACTCAAAATTCTTTTTCAAATTTTTATTTTCCTTTTTAATCATGTCATATTTCTCAAGTAGGAGTTGACAAAAAGTGGTAAGCTCATCATATGACATGTTCTCATCCTCAGATTCGGTAGTTACCTCAAGGGGGCTATCCCCTTGGACCATGTAGCACAAGTTGGAGATGTTGCTTCCAATGTCCGAATCGCTCCCCGCATAGTATTGATCATTTTCGCCAAGGGAGAGGAGGGTGTTCCAAACTACAAAAGCCGCATCAAGATTAGCAACCCTAGATAAATAAACATCATTTAGGGTAGACTTTAAAGCATGAAGGGCTTTTGCATTAGCCTCAATATTTTTGCCATTTAAACAATATGCATTATTGGTTGTGGCAAGATAAACATAAATACCTAAGGATTTGAGGTACAAGGACATCTTCACCTTCCATATATGGATGTTAAGAATGTCAAACAAGGGTGGTGACATGAAGTCCATGGTGTGTGTACAAAATATTGTGATTAGCCTAAAAAGAGGATCTTTAACTCTAGGTTGTTAGACCCAAATCAGAGTACCAAGCTCTGATACCAATTGAAGGTTCACCTAGAGGGGGGTGAATAGGTGAAGGCTAATCTGTTGGCCCAAGAGGTTACACTCTCCAATTGTTTTGTGTTTTGATGATGACAAACCAAATAAGTGCTATAGAGTACTAATCATTTGATCTAGATGAGTTTCAGGTTTTGTACCATGTTTAGAGTCCATTCGCTTAGCTATTGCAAGAACTTCTAAGTTCCACAAAGTAAGGAAGGCAAATTGCACATTAAGGAAGGATCGAAGAAGAGAAGGCTCTAGCAAGGCATTGGATGGCTCAAAGACTTGAAGATAGCACTAGAAGTCTTCATGTAATTTGTTTTTCAGTTTATAGTATGTTAAAGAATAGTGGATAGGTTTGAAGCTCTATCACACACGTTTTTGCGCACATGCTCTTTTCAAAATAATTTCTTATAAATTATACAAAATATTTTGCATACAAGATTTTGCCTACAGATATATATTTGTGTTTTATACTAATCCCTGTTCAAAAGTATTTTTGATAAAATCAAAATCCTCTTTTAATTCTTTTTGAATTTGGCTTTTTGACCTTAGCCGGTCGACCGGGTCGGTCGACCGAGCCTATGACAGTCTGGTCCGGTCGACCGGACCAGTCGACCGAAGTCCTGGCAGAATGCACGTATCCGTGTGCATGTCTGTCGGTCGACCGATGTGGTCGACCGGATTATTTTTTTTTGCTCACAGTTTGTATCAGTCGACCGGGTCGATCGACCGATATCCTGTAACGGTCAAATTTCTATACTTCCGGTCGACCGGCCCGGTCGACCGATCCGACCGTTTGAACAGTAACGGGCAGTTTTTTAAGGGCTGTTTATTTTTGTCTTTTATGTTTAAAAATTCGTTTAAAGATTTATTTTGAACCTAACATTACTTTATTAGCCTTAAGTTTGTTTTATCCCTTAACCTAGCCCTCTCCTATAAATAGGGGTGCTTAGGGAGAGATTGATTACAACAATTTTCAAGAGAAAAATTCAAAAGTTTGAGAAATTCAAAAGAGCTAGTTTCTTGGTTTTTGTGCTAACATTCTCACTCATTTTCTGAATTGGGTTTTGTGATACTCTCTGATTTAATTTTTCTTTCACCTTACACAAGAGCTTCATTCCTACTCAATATTCTCTAAGGACCTTTGTAAGGGAAGAGATATTTGAAAGAGAGAGTTTGTGGTCTTTTGACTACCAAGGAAATTACTTGTTCTTGAGATTGTAGGAGTTGGGTACTCCATTGTAATTGATCTTTGTGATAGTGGAAGTAGCTAGAATCCTTCTGGGGAAGGCAGGGAGTAGAGCTGGGTGCTCGAACCTCGATAACATATCTTTGTGTTTGCGATTGGTTTACATTCTTGCAATTCTTACTCTACTTTGCTTGCTCTTATAATTGCTCATCATATTCATTGTCATACTTACTTGCTTGCATTCATCTTGTGACTCTTGCTTGGTGATCTTTGTAGCTTTAATTTTTTAATTTGCCCTTGATTAGCATTGTCACCTATTCACCCCCCCTCTAGGTGACTTTTCAATTGGTATCAGAGCTTGGACTCTAGGTTTGGCTTAACATCCATAGAGAGATCCTTAAAATATTACTAATCAACATTTCCATTCATACATTCATACACTAGTAAACATGGCCGACAACATTAAAACCCCACCTAAATTTGATGGACTCAACTTCCCTATTTGGAAGGTTAGGATGACTCTCTTTTTGCAATCACTAGGTAGTTTAGTGGCTAAGTCTTTGACCAAACCCTATGTAGCACCCAATGAAGATGAGAGCACTTGGACCGACTTCAACTTTAGAGAATATGAGGCTAACTCAAAAGCCCAAAACTCCCTTTTAACCGCCTTGAATGAGGATGACCTTACACGGGTAATTCATTGCCAATCCGCCTATGAGATTTGGCAACACTTATTGGTCACACATGAAGGGACTTCACAAGTCAAGAGAGCTAAGATAGATCTCTTGAGGTCTCAATATGAATCATTCAAAATGCTAGATGATGAATCCATTGATTGTATGATTACTCGTTTCACTAAAATTACTAATGGTCTTTCTTCATTAGGTGACGTCATCTCCAACGATCAAAAGGTGCGCAAAGTGATACGGGCTCTTCCTTCTTCATGGGAGATCAAGGCCACCACCTTAAAGGAATTAAATGACAAGGACGAGATGGACATCATTAGTCTCATTGGGAACCTAAAGACCCATGAGATGGAGAAGAAAGCAAGAGATGAGGCTACTACTTCAAAGAAGAAATCCATAGCCTTCAAGACTTCTTCCACCAATGATGACGATGAAGATGACGAAGAAGAAGATGAGGAGCTAACTCTACTTGTGTGGAATGTCAAAAGATTGTACCGAAAGAACAAGTTCAACTTCCGGAGAAAATTCGAAGGCAAAGAGGAGCGGAGGATCATATGCTACAATTGCCGCAAACCCGGACATATCATGGCGGATTGTCCGGAGTTCAAGAAGAAGATGACTTCCTCCTTCAAGCCAAAGAAGCCGGAGGAAAAGAAAGCATACAAAGCTACGTGGGATTCGGAAAGCGAGTCCGAAGAGGAGGTGGATCAAGCTAACATATGTTTCATGGCAAACACACCCAAGGTAAACCCTCAATCCCATGATGATGAAGATGATGAACTAAGTAAGGAAGTTCTAGTACATGCCTTTGTAGAACTTTCTGAAACTTATGATAATAAGAAAATTGAATGCTTAAAATTACAAAAGAAGTTGCTTTTCTTAAAAATCAACTTGCCATTGTTTCTAAAGAAAAAGATGACATTTCTTCTAATTTCATTTCCATGCAAAAAGAATTTTGTGCTACAAGAGTTCTTGTAAGGCAAAATCTCCTATGGTTGATGAAAAAGAAATTTCTTCTTTTAAATCCAAAATGAATGATTTTGAAAAAAGTGTTAAATGATTGTGCTTTTAATACCAAGAAACTTGAGAACATGTTTTCTAAGAAGCACACTTCACATGCTAACACTTCACAAGCTAAGAACTCTCATGCTCACACTTCAAATAATACTTCTCATGCTAAATCTTTTCATGCTCACAATGCCCATGCTCACAAATCACACACTCACTATGCTTTTAGATATGGTAGAGTGTATAGATGTACTTATTGTGGCAAAAATGGACATTTAGCTAAATTTTGTTATGATAAATTGCATAGTTCAAATAATCTTGTTTGGGTTAATGGCTCTAACCCTCATGGACCCAAGAAAATGTGGGTACCAAAATCAAGTCCTAAAATGTTTGATGTAGGTACACACCAAGGCTCCAAGACGTAGGGAGCGGTGGTACCTTGATAGTGGTTGTTCGAGACACATGACGTGGGATATCAACAACTTCACAACCCTATCAAGGTACATGGAAGGTGGCTCCGTCACCTTCGGGGATGACTCCAAAGGAACTATCATCGGTATAGGTAACATTCAAATTGGTGCATCTCCTATTATTGAGAATGTTGTTTTAGTAGATGGTTTAAAACATAATTTGCTTAGCATTAGTCAACTTTGTGACCGTGGACTTAAAGTTGTTTTTGATGATACTTCTTGCAAGATTTTTGATGTTAAATCTAATGATTGTATTCTTACCGGTTTTCGTGATAATAATGTTTATATCATTGACATGCTTAATTTAGATTGTTCTACTAAATGCTTGAATGCTTTTGATGAAAATTCTTGGCTTTGGCATAGAAGATTAGGACATGCATCTTTTGACCATATTTCTAGGATTAATTCAAAGGAATTGGTGAAGGGTATACCTTGCTTGGATTTTGAGAAAGACCGCATTTGTGGTGCGTGCCAACTTGGGAAACAAACCAAGTCTTCCTTTAAACCAATCAAGGATATCATGTCAACTAGGCCTTTAGAATTAATTCATATGGATTTATTTGGACCAACTAAAACTAAAAGCTTAAATGGAAGTAGATTTGCATTTGTTTTAGTTGATGATTTCTCCCGTTTTACTTGGGTTTTCTTTTTGCAACATAAAGATCAAACCTTTTCTCATTTTAAGATTTTTCGAAAAAGAGTTGAAAAAGAAAAGGGTTTTCCGATTTTGAGAATAAGGAGTGATAGAGGTGGTGAGTTTATTAACCAACTCTTCATGACTTATTGTGATGAAAAGGGAATTAAGCATGAAACATCTTGTCCTAGAACTCCACAACAAAATGGAGTTGTAGAAAGGAAAAATAGAACACTACAAGAGATGGCTAGGACAATGATAAGTGAGTATGACCTCCCTCAATATTTATGGGCCGAGGCCGTAAACACCGCATGCTATATATCAAACCGTATTTATTTGTGCAAAAATTCTTCAAAAACATCATTTGAAATGTATCATTCTAGAAAACCAAATGTTGCATATTTTAAAGTTTTTGGATGCAAGTGTTTTGTTTTGAATACTAAGGATAATTTGGGTAAATTTGATGCTAAGACTTATGAGGCTATCTTTGTTGGATATTCCTCTACTAGCAAAGCATATAGAGTTTTCAATAGATCTTCACTTACCATAGAAGAATCCATGCATGCCAAATTTGAAGAATCTAATGTGGTTGTTGAGAATGTTGTAGAGATTGAACCATTAGGTGAAGACATGGAGAGACTATCCTTAAAGGACTCACCCGCTCAAGAAGAAAAGCTAGATTCTATTGGTGAAGTTCAAAAGGATAAAGAGGAAAGCGCTCAACCGCTTCCCAAAGCTTGGAGATACGCAACAAATCATCCTAAGGAGCTCATCTTGGGTGATGCATCTAAAGGAGTCACAACGCGCTCCAAACTCCATGACCTATGTGGTAACTTTGCTTTCATTTCTTATTTGAACCCAAAGGCATTCTCGAAGCCGAGACGGACCCATATTGGTTGCTTGCCATGCAAGAGGAACTCAATCAATTTGAGCGCAACCAAGTTTGGCACCTTGTTCCTAAGCCCCACGATAGACCAATAATTGGTACTAAGTGGATCTTTAGAAACAAGATGGATGAGTCCGGTAATGTCATTAGGAATAAAGCTAGGTTAGTGGCCCAAGGTTACACTCAAGTTGAGGGAATGACTTTGAGGAATCCTTTGCACCCGTAGCACGGCTTGAAGCCATACGGATGACACTAGCTTTTGCATGTTTTAAAAATTTTAAACTTTTTCAAATGGATGTAAAAAGTGCATTTTTAAATGGTTTTATTAATGAAGAAGTTTATGTTTCTCAACCTCCCGGTTTTATTGATCATGTTCATCCCGATTTTGTTTTTAAACTTGATAAAGCTTTGTATGGATTGAAACAAGCTCCAAGAGCTTGGTATGAAAGGCTTTCTAGTTTTCTCATTTCAAATGATTTTATTAAAGGCAAAGTAGACACAACTCTCTTTACTAAGCATGTTGAGAATGACATTTTAATTGTGCAAATTTATGTTGATGACATAATTTTTGGTTCCACTAATGAGCTTTTATGCAAGGATTTTGAAAAGGTAATGCAACTAGAATTTGAAATGTCTTCCATGGGTGAGCTCAATTTCTTCCTTGGACTCCAAATCAAGCAATTGCAAGACGGAACCTTCATTAACAAGCCAAGTACGCAAAGGAGCTAGTAAAGAAGTTTGGGCTTGAAGGATCAAAGGCTTGCAACACTCCAATGGCAACTACAACCAAGCTTGATAAGGACGAACAAGGTAAAAATGTTGATATTAAATTATATAGAAGCATGATAGGAAGTCTTTTATATTTGACGGCAAGTAGGCCGGATATCATGTTAGTGTGTGTCTTTGTGCTAGATTTCAATCGTGTCCTAAAGAATCTCATCTTATTGCGGTAAAACGCATTACTCGTTATATTAAGGACACTTTTGAAATGGGTCTTTGGTATCCGAAAACTAGAGATTTTTCAATGACTAGCTATTCGGATGCCGACTATGTGGGTTGTAGAGTAGATAGAAAGAGTACTAGTGGGACATGTCAATTTCTTGGTAATTGTCTTGTTTCATGGTCCTCTAGGAAACAAAATTCCGTAGCTCTCTCAACCGCCGAGGCGGAGTATGTTGCCGCGGGGGCTTGTTGTGCACAAGTCCTTTGGATGAAACATACTCTCCTTGACTTTGATTTGCATTTTGATCATATAAAAATATTTTGTGATAATACTAGTACTATACACATGACCAAAAATGCAAATCAACATAGTAAGACCAAGCACATTGAGATTAGATATCACTTTCTTAGAGATCATTTTGAGAAAGGTGATATAGATATTGATTATGTTTCCACGGATTTACAACTAGCCGATATTTTCACTAAACCTCTTGATTTTGCTAGATTTTCGTTTATTTGTGGAGAACTTAATGTTTGTATTATTGAATAGACATGTTTTTCATAACCCTTTTTGATGTATGACAAAAGGGGGAGAATAAGTTTACATGGACAAAAATAAGTTCATTTGGTCTTGGTTCCATATGAATTTATATGTTTTGTTTTTATGAATTCTTGTGTCTTTAAATGAATTCTTGTGTTTTAGTTTAAATTGGTATCAAGAGTAATTTTTGTGTTTTATATATTTGTTTTGTATTTGTTTTGATTGGTTTCAATTAGTGGTATCTAGAACATATTCTTGTGTTTTATGTATAGCATAATTTGAGGGGGAGTTTTCTCCTCCCTATATTTTTGTTAATAGCCTATTTGTTTTGTCATCATCAAAAAAGGGGAGATTGTTGGCCCAAGAGGTTACACTCTCCAATTGTTTTGTGTTTTGATGATGACAAACCAAATAAGTGCTATAGAGTACTAATCATTTGATCTAGATGAGTTTCAGGTTTTGTACCATGTTTAGAGTCCATTCGCTTAGCTATTGCAAGAACTTCTAAGTTCCACAAAGTAAGGAAGGCAAATTGCACATTAAGGAAGGATCGAAGAAGAAAAGGCTCTAGTAAGGCATTGGATGGCTCAAAGACTTGAAGATAGCACTAGAAGTCTTCATGTAATTTGTTTTTCAGTTTATAGTATGTTAAAGAATAGTGGATAGGTTTGAAGCTCTATCACACACGTTTTTGCGCACATGCTCTTTCCAAAATAATTCTTATAAATTATACAAAAATATTTTGCATACAAGATTTTGCCTACAGATATATATTTGTGTTTTATACTAATCCCTGTTCAAAAGTATTTTTGATAAAATCAAAATCCTCTTTTAATTCTTTTTGAATTTGGCTTTTTGACCTTAGCTGGTCGACCGGGTCGGTTGACCGAGCCTATGACAGTCTGGTCCGGTCGACCGGACCAGTCGACCGAAGTCCTGGCAGAATGCACGTATCCGTGTGCATGTCTGTCGGTCGACCGATGCGGTCGACCGGATTATTTTTTTTTGCTCACAGTTTGTATCAGTCGACCGGGTCGGTCGACCGATATCCTGTAACGGTCAAATTTCTATACTTCCGGTCGACCGGCCCGGTCGACCGATCCGACCGTTTGAACAGTAACGGGCAGTTTTTTAAGGGCTGTTTATTTTTGTCTTTTATGTTTAAAAATTCGTTTAAAGATTTATTTTGAACCTAACATTACTTTATTAGCCTTAAGTTTGTTTTATCCCTTAACCTAGCCCTCTCCTATAAATAGGGGTGCTTAGGGAGAGATTGATTACAACAATTTTCAAGAGAAAAATTCAAAAGTTTGAGAAATTCAAAAGAGCTAGTTTCTTGGTTTTTGTGCTAACATTCTCACTCATTTTCTGAATTGGGTTTTGTGATACTCTCTGATTTAATTTTTCTTTCACCTTACACAAGAGCTTCATTCCTACTCAATATTCTCTAAGGACCTTTGTAAGGGAAGAGATATTTGAAAGAGAGAGTTTGTGGTCTTTTGACTACCAAGGAAATTACTTGTTCTTGAGATTGTAGGAGTTGGGTACTCCATTGTAATTGATCTTTGTGATAGTGGAAGTAGCTAGAATCCTTCTGGGGAAGGCGGGGAGTAGAGCTGGGTGCTCGAACCTCGATAACATATCTTTGTGTTTGCGATTGGTTTACATTCTTGCAATTCTTACTCTACTTTGCTTGCTCTTATAATTGCTCATCATATTCATTGTCATACTTACTTGCTTGCATTCATCTTGTGACTCTTGCTTGGTGATCTTTGTAGCTTTAATTTTTTAATTTGCCCTTGATTAGCATTGTCACCTATTCACCCCCCCTCTAGGTGACTTTTCATAATCTAATGGTCATTTAATGCCAAATAATGCGGAAGCTAAAAGCAATTATGACCTAAACAAACTATTTAAACTAAACACCACGTATAACACAAGAGTGTTGCCGAATTCCCCGTGAAGGGCTCTGGACAAACTCCTCTAGATTCTCCTTGAATGGGTTGAGGTGCCGCGTTGGCTCTCTTGGTTGAATACAAGTGTTAGCAAACAAACCCAAGCAAGTATATCAATATGAGCACACAAGTATATCATGCATATAAAGATAAACACAATAAAGGAATGCAAGATATAAACAAGAGACAAAGAGAGAGAGAGAGAGCAATCGCAAACACAAGGGATTTGTTTCGAGGTTCGAGCAACCTTGCTCTAAATCCCCGCCTTCGACACACGAAGGATTTCCACTATGATCGATCCCAATGGATCACCCGGTGCCGCAACACCTACAACTCTCGGACTCCCTAGTCCGTACACACCGCAAGCCCACCGGCTCGCCGAGGCCGCACCTCAAACAAGAGTTCGCACCCGAACCCGAAACAAGCGAGTCCACACTAGGACCCGAAACAATTGCGAACACAACCGTCCGCCTTCTCAAAGGAACAAAGATGAAATCTAGGTGATCTAAACACTTTGATCACCAATTAAAAACTCTCACAACAAAACCCTATAGGTAGATATAGTAATGGAAAGCTCAAGTGGGTATGTGAGAAAACTAGGAAAGAGATGGTGGAGGAAAACTCAAGAAATTCTCTTTTACATTCTTGATAAAACTTTCCTTTTGATTGGAAATATTTGCCCTCAATTTTGTGGAGAAAAACCTCTGAAAAGAGCAGGAAAAACTGGCTCTAAAATTTCTCCAAAATCTTGGTTAAAACTATGACCAAACCCCCAAATTTATAGGCTGTCAAAAACTAGCCGTTGGGGTCTGTCAGACCTGCCGGTCGACCCGCCCGTCGACCGCCAACGGTCAAAAATCCGACCGTTGGAGCCTGCCGGTCGACCGACCGGTCGACCCAAAAAAACAGAGAGCACTGCTCTCAGTTCCGGTCGACCGACCGAGTCGACCGGCCAACTGCCAGGACAAGGCGTGCACGTCAGTCGACCGAGCCGGTCGACTGACTTCAGAGTTAGTCGACTATAAAGGTAGTAAGTCGACTATCTGAAGCCTGAAACAATTTTTCTAGGATTAAAAAGTTTGTCTTTTTGGCTCAAATAAAATCCCATAAAATACTTAAAAATCTACAGAAAATAGTTTTACCAATATACTTTGATAAACAAACATGCTTGCATAAAATCAAGGCATGTTATAAAAGATTTGGACTATTTTTGTAATATGAAAATATTGGCTCAATAGAAAACTTGTATTTTCCAAAATCTTGTTTTTCCAAAATTCCTTTAAATAAAAACTAGATATTTTGAACTCATTAAAGCATAGTGTGTATGGATATGATCCACTACACAAATAAGATGAAATATCTAAGTTTTTGACATTAAGCTCTAAACTTGGTTTTGGTTTAAAACATGTATATAAGAAAACACCAAAAACCAAAATGATATTTTTCCAAAATGAAAGTCTTTTCTAAACTGAAAATTCTTATATGAAAAGACATTTAAATCAAGAGTGTGTGTGTGATATATACTTGAGCAATCCACCAACTATTCTATCCTTTACATTTTTAACTAAAACAAAAATAAAATCTTATACCTAGACACAAGTCTTGATCTTGAAGTCTTCTCATCATCTTGACTTGGTCCAAACACGATCCAACGAGCTCGACTCCTCTTGAGTACTTGATATGATCTTGATGCATAGGCTCGTGAATCAACCGGTGCTAGCTCCAAAATATGACTTTAAATCCTTTGTTGAAGCTCCACACCTACTAAGATCTTGATAACAAATCTGTCACTAATTAAACACAAGATCATTAGTAAACATAACTACATGAGTTGATCATCATCAAAACTAGAGTGATGGGCCTTTGGGCCAACAAACTTTCACATCCAAATTCAACAAACAAGTGCAAGCTACACTTAAATCATCAAACCCAATAAGTGCAAGCATGAAATAAAGTAATGTTAGCTTGTTAGAGATTTAGATGTTAGAGTGTTAGATCCATCATTATGAGCCATCAATGGCTCTTGCAAGAGCAAAGCCAAGTAGAGGATATTAGATTCATATGGATTATCAAATAAGAAGTTAGTAAGTTAGCGGTTAGTAGTTAGTTGCCATGAGAGAAAATTAGCTAAACATGTAAAAAAGAGTTAGAGAAGAAAATAAAGATAAGTTAAGAGAGCACCTTTCATAGATTGTCACCTTCTATTACAAGCACTCTCACTTCTTCACTTTGTACCACTCTCTCTCCTATTATAAGATCTAAAAGAAATGAAAAATACATAGGAAGAAGAAGAACTAACCTAAACTAAACAACCCTAAATTATAACATGGAAGAAACTATACTAAACTCTGCATATCTCTGCTCTGGAAGTCCATAGGGCATATATAGGCACCAGGGAAAAGGGGGACCAGGGGACAAACCATGGCCCAAAGTACGGGCGCGGTCGCGCCCATACGGCCGCGAAAATGGGGTAAAAGTCGCATTTCTGCGGTTGTTCTAGAGCCGCGCGCGCGGCGCTTCGGGCCGCGCACTGTCCCGTCTGTCCCCTGTCAGCGTCAGCGCCCGGTTTCTGATTTTCAGCCCCTGGTTTTGACAAAATAGCTCTCCAAGATCAATGGCTATATTATAGGCTTTTAATCACCCATTAAATGGTGATTTAGGATCTTCTTCTTCATTGCACACCATGAACCTAGAAACATGCAAGAGAGGTGTTTATTAGCAGAATTTAATATTAGTAAATTTGAAGATGTGGTATGAAATATGCAATTTTAGATACTAGTCACACCTCAACTCTTATCTAGAGGAATCTTGAGGAGATAGTTCAGAGCCCTTCACCGAGAATTCGGCTATACTCTTGTATTATACTTGGTGTGTTTAGCATAATAGTTTTTAGTTTGTATAAATAGTTTTGAATTCCGCATTAATTCATCATTAGATTAGCTAGTCTCCTATTCACCCCCTCTAGGTGATTTCAATTGGTATTAGAGCTTAGTGCTCTTGATTTGGGTCAACAACCTAAAGTTAAAGATCCACATTCATAGCTAATCACAATATTTATACACACATGGATTTCATGTCACCTCCCACTTTTGATATTCTTAACATCCAAACTTGAAAGATTAAGATGTTAATGTACCTCAAAGCCCTAGGTATTCATGTTTATTTTGCCACTATTAAAAATTCATATTGTTTAAAGGGCAAAAATCTTGAGACTAATACAAAAACCCTTCATGCTTCAAAAAGTACCCTAAATGATAAATATTTATCTAGGGCTGCTAATTTTGATTCGATTTTTGTAGTATGGAACACTATAGTCTCCCTTGACGAACAAAAGCAATATTATGCGGGGAGCGACTTGGATGATGGAAGTGATGCTTCTAACTTGTGCTACATGGTCCAAGGGGATAACCCCCTTGAAGTAAACTCCGAATCCGAGCTTGATGAGGATGTTGACATGTCTTATGATCAGCTTGCTTCATTTTGTTAACAACTTCTTGAAAAATATGATTTGCTTAAAAAGGATAATAATAAATTGAAAAAGAACAACACTTCTTTAAACAAAAATGACTCTCTTAAAAAAATTTGCATGTATTTCAAAAGAAAATGAAATGTTGAAAAGGATAATATTTCCTTGTCTTCTAAATTAAATGATCTTTGTGAAGGAATTACTTTTTTAAAAAATAAAATTATTTTAGTAGAAAAGAAAAGAAAATTATTTTGGAAGAAAATAACTCATTGAAAAGAATATTTGTTTCAAAAGAAAAGGAAAACATTTCTAAAAAGAAAAAGGTTGTTGATTCTTGTACTTGCCATGCTCTTCATGCAACTATTGATAAAAATGAGATTCAATTTTTGAAAAATAGAATAGATTGTTTAAACTCAACCTTGAGCAATTGTATATTTAATCATAATAAATTGGAAATCTTGTTTCAAAAGAAACAAGCTCCACATGTACATGCACATCATCCACGGCACACATATGCACACTTTGCACATCATGATCACACTTATTCTCATGTGTATATTAGAGTGTACAAATGTACACATTGCGGCCACAAAGGCCATTTAGCAAAGTTTTGTTTTGATAAGATAAACCATATTAATTTTGCTAATAAAAATACTTGGGTTCCAAACAATGCTACCCCCGTGGACCCAAAAGAAAATGGGTACCAAAATCCCTACCTCTTGTGTTTGATGTAGGTGTGGGCTCTCACATGATGTGAGAGGTTTGGTGCCTTGATGGTGGATGCATGGGCTAGATGGACATACAAAATTGATGCACCGCTATCAAGGAAGTTTGGTGGGAGGACCACCATGTTTGAAGACTTAGAGTATAGTGCTTGTAGTTTTGGTAACTATCTCTAAACTCTTATTTTATTTACATGCTTTTACATTAATAATTTTTAGCATGTTTTTATGATCATGTTTTGTGTTAATGCTTCATGAGGGTGAATGCTTGTTTAGATGTAGCTTTCATTAAAACTTATGTTTATATTTGTACAAATAGTGAGCAACATTTGATTCTTATATGTTTGTACTTCATTGCTCATTTGTACTCATTACATGTACATATATAACCTACTTTTGATGATTTCCTCATTTACACTTGTTTTCATATTCCTATATATGTTTGCTTCATGTATATGTAATTTTTGTTCAACACTAATAAATATACATGTATACCCTTGAGTCATTTGCCTTCATGCAATTGAGAAATGTACGCATATTTTTAGTTTTGATAAAACATACATTTACCTTGAAATTTGATTTTTATGAAAATTAAATTTTTATGATTGTCATATTTGTTTGTTTTGAGCCTCATTGACTATTTTTTATGAATATGCTAATCACATAACCTTTGTACACTCACATTATTTCTGTTTACTCATGATTTTGTTTCATGAGCACATTTTTGAGCTTTATAAATTTCGAGCGTCAATTTTTGTTATTGGGTATACTTCATGAGATATACATGATTTGGTTTCATATTTGAAGGATTTTTAACTAATTTTTCAAAAATTACTTTAACTAGTTATTTATTCTTCATTTGATAGTATTTTCAAAATATAATTATTTTCAAATCTTATTTTTGAAAACTTCTACCGTTCAAGGGTGGTTGGATGGGCGACCATGCCTTATATGCTCTAAATTAAAAATCTTTAAATATGTGCATGAATAGGGTGGCAGTTATGAGATATACACATGATCTTCATGGAATCATATATTTGTATACTCATATTTGTTTCTTATATATGTATGTTTTAAATTTCAATTAGTATCAATTTCTATTGGTATTTCTATTTTCATACATATATATATATATATATATATATATATATATATATATATATATATATATTTTTGATTACACTTGATTTACAATATCCTTACATATTTAAAGCACAAATTATGTTTATGCTAAGTTTGACTTAAAATTTAAATTAAATTGGTATCTTTAAAAGCTTATGCATAGATTCCAATTGGTATTTCAATTGACATTTTATTTGATATCAAAATTTACTATATATTTCAATTAGTATCTAAAATATAAAATATTTTACTTTTATTGGTATCTTAAAATTTTTGCTTGTTCACAAGTGGTATCTCAAAATTTGCTTTGTTGACTTAAGAGATTTCAAAATTTGTTTTAAGATGATTTCAATTTATTTTAAAGTGATTTCAGAATTTTTTGATATGAATTGCCTATATGCAAGGGGAGCATAACATCTCTTCTATATATAGATTCATGTTGAGTGTATCTTATATTGAGGAGCTTGACATCTCTTCTTTATGTGATACACGTGTGTAGGGGGAGCTTAACATCCCCATTTATACATTGTATATTATACTTTATGTGAGTTAGGATTTTGTCATCCCTACTTTATGTAATGCATGTATGCAGGGGAGCTAACTTACCGTCGTCCTTTTCATGAATGTATATCGCTTATATATCTTTATTATTAATTTGTTTTTCACCCTTTTGTTGATGATTGACAAAAAGGGCGAGAATGATTTTTGAGTTTATATATGCATCTTTAGAAAATGATTTTATGCATATATCGAGTTCATGCATGTTCTATATTTTATGTTTATACAAAAAGGGGGAGAAGGATTTTGAAAGTTTATACAAAAAGGGGGCGAAGGTTTTCGGGGAGAAGAATTCTTGATTTATGCATGTTTCTCTCACCTTGTTTATGCATATATGTTTGTTTAGTTTTAAAAACTTCATTGAATATCTATTTGTTTATTGTTATGCATGAGTTAAGGGAGAGCTTCTTTGAAGCTTAACTTTAATCCATACATATATAACTCCATGAGTTTTGTCACCATCATAAAGGGGAAGATTGTTGGCCCGAAGGCCCATCACTTTAGTTTTGATGATGATTAAATCATGTAGTTATAATACTAATGATCTTGTATTAATTAATATCAGATATTTGATCAAGATCTTAGTTGGTGTTTAGTGATAGGTAGTAAAAAGTGCATATTTATCAATACATTTACTATCACATTTTCATATTTATTCCTATAATTTTGCACATTTACTAATATTTTATTATTTATTATGTGCAGGCCTTAAGTAATTAATTAAATAAGGAATAGAGCCTTAAAAGAAGCCCAAAAGCCCATGTTTAAAGTCCAATGCAAAAGTTGCAATTATCAAATGTCAAAATTGCAATTACTAAGGGCAATAGTTGCAAATACTAAAAGAAGAGGGAAGGATAGACTTCTATTTAACCCTAAATACTTGCAGGATGAGGATAAAAGTCAAAGAAGAGAGTGCAAAGATAACAAATTTGTTGTTAAAAGATATTAGAAGATTTGGATTTAGGGTAACTTGCTTCCCAAGTTATCCCGAAATCTCAAAATAAAGAATCAGGATACATCTTCCAGAAGGATAAACCCAGATGGACGGACCAGAGGAGGCCACGCGCGAAAGCGCGTGGCCAGCCGACACAACTTGGCCGCGGAAAAGCGGCCCAAGCCGCGTTTCCACGGCAATCTGGATGAGACAGGGTAACAGCTTTCGTGGAGGAGTCGTACCGAGACTCTACTTCCTTCTGCACCTATAAATACCCCTGCAGAGCAACAGAGAAGGGCGTGCAGCGCAGTACAGAGCTAAATCTAGGGTTTTTCTTAGGCTTTGTAGTTTGTAAATTAGGTTTTTTCTTTGTAATTTTTATTTTTCCTTTATGTAACTGAGAGTAGAGGATTCTTTCATGGAGGAAGGAGTTCATGCTTGTACTGAGGTGACATCGGTGTAAGTCAAACTTTCTTCCATTGTTAATAGAATCAACTCAAGGTTTTTTTGTTATTTTATTCTTGTTTTATTTTTTTCTTCTATTCTTGTTTTATTTTATTTTTTTCTCTCTGATGTCTTGCAAACCATGAGATCTGATCGCTTCGAGACTGCTTAGCCGAAGAAGTGCCCTTAATGGCCTATGGTGATGAACAGATCCTATACGCCATGCTTGATTGCCTTCAGAAACAAGGTAAGTCGTTGCAAACGGATCAAAGGTAAACAGGGCAGAAGAGGAAGGTATGTGTTTTAGTTATAGTTTTCTTTCTTTATAATTTTAGTTTAGATCACCAACTCCACAGCTTTCCAATTTCTTTCACACTTCTCATTGTAAATACCACACTTCTTATTGTAAATACCATTGTAAATAACAAAATAAATAAAAAAGAGATAACTTACTAAACAAGCTTCCATCGCTAGTCCCTCCCTGAGGATCACGACCCGCATAGCCATTGCTACAGCGGATTAGAATTGAGTACCTTGCACATCTTTACTTCTAAATCTAATATTCTATATTTTGTGTGCAGGCAAAAACCCAATCAAAATTTTGGCGCCGTTGCCGGGGAGGGACGGTAAGTATTTTCTAAAAAATAAAAAATAATAAATAACTAATTCTTTTATTCTTTCTGTTTGCAGGTTTGGAGAACAGGAAAACTAACAAGCAGCAAGGACATATAGCAACTCTGTGCCTCTGCCCTTGAAGGCAGAGCAATAGGGCCTACTACAGTGCCGCGGTTCCGCGGCAAAAGCCGCGTTTCTGCGGCCTGAGTAGTTCACTACTTACCCTGTTTTCTGCAGGTTGCTACTACTTTTAAATCTGATTTACTGCTCTGTTAAAATTTGCTCTGTGATAAACCTGTACACTGCTAATTAATTAACAGTAACCATTTGTTGAAAAATAAAAAAAATTAGACTCTTGCATCTTAAGCACGTGTCTATTTAATTTTTTTAATTTTTATTGAAGAGTGCTGGAGACAAGGTACGTTCGCATTGCATATAGACTAGGAAGCACCCTTGGCTGATTTCTGCTTTGAGTGAATATTTGTCTACTGCTTTACACGTGCACTAAATTGACTTAAGGGCTTGTCCTATAAATAAGATAAGGTGGGGATTTCATCACCCTTCCTTGGCCACAAACAATCTCCTCACTCACTAACTCAAGCCTAACTAAAAATTAGTAGACGTTGGCCCTAGGGACATCTCGGACTCAATTAGGAGATTATCCTAAGGGGGAACAGTGTGGAATTTGACTCCTGCCAAATCAGTCTCTAGGAAGGGGATTGAGGGCCGAAAGCCCGAAGATTGGTGGTTATTTAATTAAGGAACGTCTTTGACGGAAAACCTCCCACCAATCTTGCCCTGACCTGGCTGATTAACTTGTGGTCAAAGTCTACACCCTACCTCCCGTGGACAGTCTAACCAGCTAGGAGTCGTCTAGGTCATAGGTCTACCCTAACTTAGGTTAAAAAAAATTTTTGTTTGCTTATTTGTTAGTTTTCTTTTTCTTTGTTTGTGTTTGTGTGATATGGCATATAATAATAATTTTCCAATTTTAATCCATATTACACACCAACCTCTTTTTCGGATATTACCAACCCGGCATATCATAACTTTGACCAATCTAGTGTGCCAAATTGGTCTTATCCGAATCATTACATACCCCAGTCCCAATACTATGAACAAGATTGGAATAATCATCACTACTCTTCACAGAGTCAATGGGGATTCAACACCCCTGAGCCATATGGTCAACCACCTGTTCAACAATTATCTTCATATACGTCTTTTACCACATCACCAAGGTTTCAGTCCTCCATTGATCTATTCGATGGGTTAGAAGAAAAAGTGGATCGTTTACAAGATTTAATGAATGATCAAATTTCTAAACTTTCAAACATTCTTGAACTAACTAACCAAGTTGATAGGAACCAAGAATCATTCTGTCTAGAAGACCTTGATCAAAATCCAATTTCATCACATCAATATGAACTTGATCAATCCCAATCCTTGGACAAATTGGCTAGTTTTAATTTCAATGAGATTGAATTAGATTATGAATGTGAACCCGATCCCAAATTTTGCGATTCAGTTTCCATCTTCGAATCTATGTTGACTCGGTATTCTTACCCAATTTGGACCAATTTTCTGAGCCAACATTTATTCCCGTACCCATAGATCATGAAATTGAATCACCCATTTTTGATGATCATCATATTGAATTTGACCAATTTCATACTTTTGAAAGTCCCATTGACAAATTGGCAAGTTCTCATTTTTATGAGATTGAATCCAATGAGATATGTGACCTTGATTCTCAAATTTGTTGTGATCGAGTTCAAATTACCGAATCAATATTGACTCCTGTTCAGTTACCCGATTTAGGTAATATTTTAGAGTCATTCTTGATTCCCACACCTATCATTCCTGAGCTTGAATCACCAATAGTGAGTCATATTCCATTGTGGGAAAATGATTGTGGACTTGAGTTTCAACTTCTTGATTTGGACCCACTTCTTGAACCTAGCTTGACTCCTGAACCTTTACTTGACTTAAGTCACCTTCCTGAGTCGATATTAGTTCCTGCACCTATCATTCTTGAGTCCAAATCAACCATTCTACCAAGTCACATTCTTTTGTTGGACATAGGTATAGACCATGACTCTGTGATGATTTTCCAGGACTGGTCATGTAAAGGAAGTAAGTTTCACAAGAGAATCTTCCATGATCCTATTCATACTGGGGACTGTAAACATGTAAATAGAAAAGAGGTCAATAAAGGTAGGTCCCGTGAACTACCACATTATCTTGATTGGATAGCAACGCTTGGCCCAATTAGACCACCACCGGAACCACCACCTTGAGGTAATATTTACCTTCCCTTTCTTCTTTTTCATGCATACATGCATACATTCATACATTGAGGACAATGCATGAGATAAGTGTGGGGGGAGGCTTTACTAACATACTAACATAGGTAGAAACTAACAAAATTCAAAAAAGAAAAAAGACAATATTTTGACTTATCTTTTGAAAGAAATCTAAGTTAGTCTTAAGAATAGGAAAATCATGATTAGGATTTCTAAAAACTTGGTCAAAATAAATAAATTGTCGAATTTTTAGGTATAGGAGGAGAAATTGAATAAGTAATTAGTCTTGATTTTTACCTTAATGAAATGTGCATACCTAATGCATATTTAGGATTCTAAGACAAAGACCCTTGTGCCTCATATAAGAAAAAAAATTAAAAAATAATAATAATAATAATATAAAAAAATATCATCAATTAAGCTGGATACATGTGCCTCAAGAAGCATAAGTATTCACGCCTAAAGGTGAGTTCTAAATAAAATAAAGTCCTTAGTTTTGTGGCCTAGTTCACTCGAATTTGAGTCTGCAGGGTGTTTTCTCACCCGGTGCCCTAAAACCGACCGGTTTGGAAGCCACCGACTTTAAGTTCGCTACATGGGTGGATTAGAAAGCCTAAGGAAACTAAGAAAAAATTACTTATATATGTACTAACACATCTAAAAGTCAATTAGTTAGGTATGAGGGCCTCAAGAAGCCTTGATACTTACACGAAAGAAAATTAGATGAGTTATATATATTAAAAGAAAGAAAATAACAATAAAGAGGCATGAGAGTCCAAGTGAAGGAATTCCTAGTAAAGATTCACAAGGATGCATATGACTTTTGGTAACGAAAAAGACTATACAAAAATTCAATTTGACCCTTACCTAAAAAGGAAAACAATTTACTATATAAAGACTAAGTTTAAGAATGAATAAAAATGATAATCCTAAAAACTTATAGATTACTTAATCTCTTCAAACGTATTTCAAATATTTTCCTTTTTATGGATTTTGTGGGTGTAATCCGCTGAAAACCCTCACGAGACAACACTCGTCCTCTAGGGTAACCTAGGGGTTTAACGGCTTATTGCACGTGCTAAGTGCAACCGTGATTCCTACGAAAGTGAGTTAGGATAGATTAGTTTTTCTTTTTCTTTCTGATTTTTACTCAAGGACAAGCAAAAAGATAAGTGTGGGGGTGTGATAGGTAGTAAAAAGTGCATATTTATTAATACATTTACTATCACATTTTTCATATTTATTCCTATAATTTTACACATTTACTAATATTTTATCATTTATTGTGTGCAGGCCTTGAGTAATTAATTAAATAAGGAATAAAGCCTTAAAGAAGCCCAAAAGCCCATGTTTAAAGCCCAATGCAAAAGTTGCAATTATCAATGTCAAAATTGCAATTACTAAGGGCAATAGTTGCAAATACTAAAAGAAGAGGGAAGGATAGACTTCTATTCAACCCTAAATACTTGCAGGAGAGGATAAAAGCCAAAGAAGAGAGTGCAAAGATAACAAATTGTTGTTAAAAGATATTGGAAGATTTGAATTTAGGGTAACTTGCTTTCTAAGTTATCCCGAAATCTCAAAATAAAGAGTCAGGATACATCTTCCAGAAAGATAAACCCAGATGGACGGACCAGAGGAGCCCACGCGCGAAAGCGCGTGGCCAGCCAACACAACTTGGCCGCGGAAACGCAGCCCAAGCCGCGTTTCCGCGGCAATCCGGATGAGACAGGGTAACAGCTTTCGTGGAGGAGTCGTACCGGGACTCTACTTCCTTCTGCACCTATAAATACCCCTGCAGAGCAACAGAGAAGGGCGTGCAGCGCAGTACAGAGTTAAATCTAGGGTTTTTCTTAGGCTTTGTAGTTTGTAAATTAGGTTTTTTTTGTAATTTTTATTTTTCCTTTATGTAACTGAGAGTAGAGGATGCTTTCATGAGGAAGGAGTTCATGCTTGTACTGAGGTGACATCGGTGTAAGTCAAACTTTTCTTCCATTGTTAATAGAATCAACTCAAGGTTTGTTTTTGTTATTTTATTCTTGTTATATTTTTTTCTTCTATTCTTGTTTTATTTTATTTTTTCTCTCTGATGTCTTGCAAACCATGAGATCTGATCGCTTCGAAACTGCTTAGCCGAAGAAGTGCCCTTGATGGCCTATGGTGATGAACAGATCCTATATGCCATGCTTGATTGCCTTCAGAAACAAGGTAAGTCGTTGCAAACGGATCAAAGGTAAACAGGGCAGAAGAGGTAGGTATGTGTTTTAGTTATAGTTTTCTTTCTTTGTAATTTTAGTTTAGATCACCAACTCCACATCTTTCCAATTTCTTTCACACTTCTCATTGTAAATACCACATTTCTTATTGTAAATACCATTGTAAATAACAAAATAAATAAAAAAGAGATAACTTACTAAACAAGCTTCCATCGCTAGTCCCTCCCTGAGGATCACGACCCGCATAGCCATTGCTACAGCGGATTAGAATTGAGCACCTTGCACATCTTTACTTCTAAATCTAATATTCTATATTTTGTGTGCAGGAAAATCTCAATCATTTAGCTTCAATAAAGAATTTGAAGTCAAGTTTTGGAGCTAGCACGTGTTATTCAAGAGCTCGCGCATCAAGATTGCATCAAGTACTCAAGAGGAGTCTAGCTCATTAGATCAAGGTTTGGACCAAGTCAAGAAGGAGAAGAAGATTTTCAAGAGAAGACTTTCAGAAGACTTATGTCATGGTTGTAAGTGTCAAGATTTGATTTTAAATAAAATGTAAAGGATAGATTAGTTGGTGGATTGTTCAAGTTCATATACACTCACACACAATATTTATATGTATTTTCATAAAAGAGTTTTGGTTTTAGAAAATACCGGTTTGATTTTTAAGCTTCAAAATATACATGTGTTTTATCAAAACTTATTTTAGAGCTTAATATCAAAAACATAAATATTTCATCATATATGTGTAGTGGATCATATCCATACACACTAAGCTTCAAAAGTGTTTAGAATATCTTGTTTTTGTATTTGGAAAAGTTTTGGAAAATCGTTATTGAGAAATACAGGTTTTTGTTTAAGGAAAAACTCTATATTACAAAAATAGTTCAAAATGTTTGTAATATGTTTTGATTTTTAATCAAACATGTTTTATATCAAAGTATATCAATGAATTTATTTTTGTAGAATTTATAAAAATTTATGAGATTTTATTGAAGATAAAAAGATCAAGTTTTAATCCTTAAAAACCTGTGACCTAGCCTTCTGCCGGTCGACCGGACGATCGACCGAGAGCCATAACTCGGTCGACCGGTCCGGTCGACCGATGTGCATAGACATGCATGGCCTTGTTTGGCTGGAGGGGACGGTCGACCGAACCGGTCGACCGCCAGAGAGCTCTGCTCTCTGGATCTGGCCCCGGTCGACCTGGCGGTCGACCGGCAGAGAGCTTCTGCTATCTGTTTCCAGGCCTCGGTCGACCGGCCAGTCGACTGATGGCCAAACGGTCAGAAATCTGACCGTTGGCCAGTCAACCGGGCGGTTGACCGACAGCAGGGAATCCTGCTGAGTTGGCCTCCAACGGCCATATTTTGGGAGCCTATAAATTGGGGTTCTCTTGGACTGTTTTCAATAAGAATTGAAGTAGGTTTTAAGCTAGTTTTTTTCTACCTTTCTAAGTGTTTATTTCCACTTATTTTAGAGCCAAATACTTCCATATCAGAAAGGAGAGTTTTTCAAAAGTGTTTGAAAAAGAGATTTCTTGAGTTTTTCACCACAAATTCTATTCAAGTTTTTCTCACACATACTTGAGTTATCCATTGCTACATCAATCCTATAGGGATCATTGTTGTGAGAGAGTTTTAGGTGATCAAAGTGTTAAGATCACCAAAGTATTTCATCTTTGTATTTGAGGAGGCAAACTTGCGGGTTCGTGTTGTTTCGAGTTCTTGTGGGAGCTCGGTGTAGAGGTGCGGCCTCAACAAGCTAGTGTGCTTGTGTGTGTAGTTCTTGTGGGAATAAGAGAGGGACTAATGAGTCCAAGGAGTTCTAGTGTGAACTCGTTGTAAGTGTTGCAACACCAAGTGATCCAGTGGGATCGATTCTAGTGGAAATCCTTCATAGTGTTGAGGCGAGGACGAAGAGCAAGGGTGCTCGAACCTACAAATCTCTCGTGTTTGTGATTGCTCTCTCTATCTATCACTTGTGTTTATATCTTGCATGTTTATATTGCTTTTATCTTTATATGCTTGATATATCTTGTGCCTTATTGATATATGCTCGGGATTGTTTGCTCACACTTGTATTCAACCAAGAGAGCCATAGCGGCACCTCAACTCTTATCTAGAGGAATCTTGAGGAGATAGTTCAAAGCTCTTCATCGGGAATTCGGCTACACTCTTGTGTTATACTTGGTATGTTTAGCATAATAGTTTTTAGTTTGTATAAATAGTTTTTAATTCCATATTAATTCATCATTAGATTAGCTAGTCCCCTATTCATCCCCCTCTAGGTGATTTCAGATGAAATGTGAGAAACATAAATAAAATTTTCTTTATGAGTCTTTCATTTTCCTTTGATAAAACTTTATTTTTCATCTTTTCATCTTAAGATCATTATATAATTCATGAAATGCATTTAAGAGTTCAATATATTGTACCTCATCTTCTTCTTGAACCATAAAATAAATGTTGGCATGTTCAGTGGTTGTTTCTTCTTCGTCAGAGGAAGAGGATCACTATTCTCCCATGATGCCCGATAATCTTTCTTCTTTTTGAACTTTTTGCTCTTGAATTTCCTTTTATTTTGAGCAATGGACAATCCTTCTTCATACGACCTGCTTTATTACAATTAAAGCATATAAGATTAAACTTACCTTACTTCAATAACTTTCTGAATTTTCTTGAGAGCATTGTCATCTCCTCTTCATCATCATGTGAATTGTTCATATCTGAGGATGTATGGAAGGCAAGTACTTTCTTCTTGGATAGAGGTTATTGTTCATCATTTTTCTGCTCTTCAGGTTATGCTTCATATGCCATTACCAATAAGGTTTTCTAAGGACATAGTTGAGAGATCATTTGCTTCTTCAATTGCAATGGTTTTTCTTCTCCCGATCTGATATAAGTGCACGAAGAATCTTTCTAACATTTTAACTTGAGTGTATTCCTTTTCTTTCAAGGGATGCTAAGAAATTTGTAATGTCGGTGAACCTTATAACCATTTCTGCTATAGTTTCGTTCTCCTTCATTTGAAGAGTTCGAACCTGTGAACAAGAACAAAAATTTTAGATTCTTAACCTTATTTGTACCTTCAGCTTATTTGTACTTCATGGATTACTTGTAGAATCTGCCAAATTTAATTTGCAAATCTGGCCATTGACACGCGATTGAATTCTTCTTTGTTCAAGGCACAGAAAAGCATGTTCGTTGCTTTGGCATCAAGGTTTACTGATTTCTTTTGTTCTTCACTCCAGGCATTATAATTGGTGGTCGGCTTGGTGTACGGTGCTTCTACTATATTCCACAGTTCGTAGTTGAGTGGTTGTAAGTAGATCTTCATCCTACACTTTCAGTAGTTGTAATTTGATCTATTAAACAATGGTGGATGTGTGTAGTATGTCCTTCCCTGAATTGTGATGAAGGAAACTCCGTTGCCATCCTTGAAAGTTGTATGCAGGCAGACCTTGCTCTAATACCGAATGTATGTTCCAAAAATGATACCAAATGTAGGATTTATGCACTACAACTAGAAAACACAAACACTAATATAGAAATGAGTAGCGTTATAAAATTTCAATCATAAATAACTTGTAGGAAAGGAAACAGAATAAAAACTCAGAAATAATGAAAACGCAAACAAAAGAGATTTTATCTTGGTTCGGTCCTCTTACCTACATCCAGTCCCCAAGCAATCCGCTTTAGATTTTACTTATCCTTGATTTTGTACACCCAAAACAACACATGTACACCTGTCACGCCCCACTTCCTAAAATACGTGGAAACGGGGTCGAGACGAGAGTCGGCGACGTATATACGCGAGAAAAATACCCCACGTATACACGCTAAGCCTAAAGTAACCTGAACAAGTTAGAAATCCAAACCAAATCAATTAATAATCACTGCAATATCCCGTATAAACATCCACGCATGATATCATATAAAAAGGCACTGGAATAGAGAGTGAATCTGATATGCATGAATTAAGAAAAATATAGAAACAGGAATAAAAAGAGGTAAGAATACCAGGATAAAAAGGGAGAGGACCCAAGCTCCTCGCAAAGCGTACCGTCTCATCGAACACCTGCAAAATAGAAACAAAGTGTCCAATATCTGGACGTGCAAATTCAGGGTCGTCAGAAAGCGACCTGGTGAGTGTGTGTGTAAAAGGAGAACTCGTCCATATAAACAGTGTGCATAAAATAATAACAAGAATAACTGCAGACATAGATTGTTGGCCCAGAGACCTTCCACTCTAGTTTTGATGATGATTAACTCATGTAGTTATATGTACTAATAATCTTCTGATTTTAGTTTCAGATCATTAATCAAGATATTAGTAGGTGATTAGCTTCAACAAGATGATTTGGAAGCTTTCACATTTTGATTCAAGAGCCCGAGCGTCAAAGATCATATATAGCACTTGCTCGGTGGATCAAAGAGTTTTGGATTGAGTCGGCTTGGAGATTGCGCTTTACAAGAAGACATCGTACCGTAGTTTAGTTTTGTGTTAGATCCAAATTGTAAAGATTAGAATAGTATGATATGCTCAAGTTCACAACACACACGTTTCATGTTTTGAATATTGGTTTTCGATTTTTCAGTTTTAGGTTTAACCGATCTTGGTTTGCATGAATAGATAGATTCAAACAAGTTTACATGGTTTAATGTATATTAGATTTGTTCTGTATACATGCATGCTTAATTTCCTAGACAAACTTAGTTTTGACTTACTTATTCATGTGTTTTATGTTTTGGTATTTTTACACAAACATATTTTGGAATTAATGTCAAAAACTATGATATATATGTTTCATGTATATAGGATTATATCCATATACATCATGCCTAAATGTGTTTAAATATCATGTTTTTGTATTTGGATGAGTTTTTGGACAAAATGTAATTTCTATTCAAAAATCCAAGTTTTAGAAAATACAGTTTGATTTTTGGTTAAAAATGATAAGATACAAAAATAGTTCAAATTGCATGATTTTTGAGTTGTAATTTCTATCACATGTTTATATATCAATGCAAAATGATAAAACTATTTTTGGGAATTTTAAAGTATTTTACAAGATTTACTAAAAATATTTTAACATGTTTTTTCTGACCCAGTTCTGTGCCTGACAGGCTAGGTCGGTCGACCGTACGGTCGACCGAGCCAGTAGCCGGTCGACTTAACGGTCGACCGACGTGAACAGACTTGTGCACGTCTGGCTGGCACTTGACACGGTCGACCGAGCGGTCGACCGGGTCTGAGAGCAGAGCTCTCTGTTTATTTCGGTCGACCGCGCGGTCGACCGGTAGCTGGCAACGGTTAAAATGTGACCGTTGGCCGGTCGACCGCACGGTCGACCGGAAGGTCATTTTGGCAGTTCTGCTGCCAACGGCTATATTTTTCTGGGGGCTATAAATACCCCATTAATGGCCAGCTTTTCATAAGATTTTTTTGTGCGAATTTTCCTGACTCTCTAGTGTTTTCACAGCAATCAAAAGAAGTTTTTGGATTTAAATTGAACAATCTATTTGGTGTTTTTGCTAGGGTTTGGAATATCAAAGAAAAGGGTTTTTTGGAAAAAAGGTTTGATTCAACTTCTTCATCTTTGTTTCAGTTTTTCCCAAGGATTTTCTTTGTGATTTTGATTTCCATTCCATTGTTTTTCTCCACACTTGAGCTACATCTACTTTCTTATTCTATAGGATCTTGTGTGGGAGAAAGAGATTGTTTGTGGTTGTTGTTTTGACCACCAAGTTGTTGTTTTGACCACCAAGTTGTAAACCCAATCTTTTCTTGGCTTTGTGCCTTTGGTTTGTATCCCTCAAGTTGTGAGGTGATCCTTGTATTGGTTTGTGTTAATCTCTCAAGTTGTGAGGTGATTGTTGTTGGCATGGAGTGTGCCACAAGGAGGAGGTTGTGTTTTGTAAGGAGAGGAGTTGGGTACTCCTTGTAATTGTGATTGCCCCAAATCCTCAGTGGAGGTTCCCTTTGTGGGAGTCCTTTGTGGACAAGCTAGTGAACTTAAATCCTTCTGGGTGAAAGCGGGGATGTAGAGCTGGGTGCTCGAACCTCGAAACATATCTTGTTGTTGCGCTTGATCCCTTGGCTCTTACTCTATCTCTCTCTCTCTTTACTATTGTGCCTTGCATAAATTATATTATTCATTCATAATTATTTGCTTGGCTTGTTTGAGTGTGCATCTCTTGTTAATTGCAATAGTTTTTAAATTTCGCATTAAGATCATTAGATTAGCATAATAACCTATTCACCCCCCTCTAGGTGATTTTTCAATTGGTATCAGAGCCTACGCTCCTGATATTTAGGTTTAACCACCTAGGAGTGAGATCTTGGTTTTGCTATCTTCATTTGCATTTTCATTTGCACTCATTTAGTTTGCACTCATGGATAGCCCTCCTATGTTTGACCATTTTAGACTTGATACTTAGAAGGTCAATATGAGTAGGCATTTAAAATCACTAGGTCATCTTGTTTATCAAGCCTCCACTTTAGAATCCTTCCCTAATAGTAGTAAACACAAAAAGGCTAATGCATTAGCACTTAGGGAACTTAGAGCATCTCTCAAGAAGATTTATTACATGTTTTTGATCACTATGATTCGGCTTTTGCAGTTTGGAGCATCTTGACATCTCCTGAGCTTCCAAGGATCATTAACAAGAATAAGAGATCTAGGAGAGACATGTCCGACGAGTAATGCCTCATGGTCCAAGGGAAAGACTCCCTTGAGTACATTCGGATTCTCAACTAGAAGATAGCTCTAGTTCATATTGTCATGGATGCTTTGAAGTTCAAAATTTGAATGTAGAACTTGCATCTAAACTTGAAAAGTTTGTTCAAAACATAACCTTTTAAAAGAAAAGCATTTTGATTTGCAAAAAGAAATGAAGGATTTATGTTCTACCTTTGAAACGGTTTTGCAAGAGAAAGAAGAGATTACTAGTGAACGTGACTCACTTGAATCTCAATTTGAACTTGCCCTTAAAGAAATTGAAGTTTTAAAAGGCAAAAATGATTGTGATGATATTTTGAAGCACAATGAGATTTTATCTTCAAAATGGATTTTACTTTTAAAGATAATCTTTCATTGAAAAATAAATTGATTCTATCACTAAGGAACTAGATCTTATTTTAAAGAAAATGAATCTTTGAAAAATGATTTAGATTCCCATGTTTGCCATGCTAGTATAGCTTCTTATTCTAGCACTCCTATTGCATGCTCCACTTTATCTTCAAGTATTGAAAAAGATATAGATGTTTTGAAGAAAAGTGTTGAATGTTTGGGCTCCACTTTGAGCCAATGTACCTTGAATCATACACGCTTGGAAACCTTGGTTCGCAAGAAACAAGTTCCATCTTTACATGTACACCCTCCACGGTATACACATGCTCCCACGGTCACCATCATTACATGTATGCTCATGTGTACACATGTACACATTGTGGTCGAAAAGGCCACCTTGCTAGATTTTGCTATGATCGTTTACATGTTGAAAATTTTAGCAAATAATCTTGTTTGGGTCAGAAAAGAAACTACCCCTATGGACCCAAAAGAAAATGGGCACCAAAAATCACCTCCTTGACTTTTGATGTAGGTGGGAGCTCTCGCATCACGTGAGAGTATTGGTGCCTGAAGGTGAATGCGTTCTAAGCTTAAAAGAAAACAAATTTGGATGCATCACTTTCAAGGGGAGTTTGGGGAGAAGAACCACCATTGGTTTGGAGAACTAGAGAGGTGCCTTCATCAGTTTTTGGTATCATTCTCTAACTCCCGTTTTTATTTGCATGCTTTTCATATTATTATTTATAGCATGTTTTAATGTTTGTTGATTATTATGATTATGTCATGTTGATTAGATTAGTGTTATACATGTTTAGTTACTTGAGACACCATGTTTTATATGGATCTATATTTAGTGTTCTCACCTTATTTAAACTAATATGTATGCCCTAGATCTAATGCACATGCATATACATAATGATCATATGGATGTGTTATGATTTTTGTTTTTGATGTTTAGAGCTTATTATGTTAAATGCCATGATTCTTAAATCATTGACATGCATGTATAGCTTTTGAGATCACCCATGTTTAGATGGACCCATTTGTTGTGTTCTCACCATTTGTTTAGCTATTATGTATTTCATGATTCTAATAGCATGTGGATTTTCTTCATGATCATTTTTAAGTCTTTCATGTTGATTATATCCCGTTTTATGCTTAATGATTTGATTACTTGTTTAGATGTTAGTTTTCATTAAGACTAGAATTTATACTTGTACATGTAGTGGGACACAAATAAATCTTTATATATGTTTGTGCTTGAATGCTTATTTGAACCCATTAGATGTGCTAGTACAGTCTAGTTTTGATGATTCATACATTTTAAACTGTATTCCTATTTTTGAATTTGTTTATGTTTATGTGTTTTCATTTCATGTATATGTCTATTTTGCCAAATCTTAAGTTATACATGTATACCCCTTGAGTCATTTGCCTTTCATGCAAATCTATATATATGGACTCAATTGTGTTTAGGGATATGTATGTATACTTATTGTGTTGACAATTCATACATATACCTTGAAATGAAATTTGTTTGGTGAAAATTTAGTTTTTCTTGATTTCGTGTTTATTTGTTTAACTTCATGTATATGTCCATTTTATCTAAATTATTATTATACATATACATCCTTGAGCAACGTGCCTTCATGGATATACTTTTGTGGACTCATTATGTTTAGAATATGTATGTATACTTTAGTTTGTACATGACATACATATACCTTGAAGTTAAATCGTTTTGATGATTTTCATATTTTAGGTAATCTCAATTGGTAATGAAAAT